>JAYMTP010002023.1:0-21319 GCA_036897365.1 Geranium brycei
CTCGCTGGAAGCTCGCCGAATACTCAAATCCAAAAAATCAGAAGTTTAATATATGGTCTCTTGTATCCAAAAAATCAGAAGTTTAATGGCTGTAATTTGCCCGTTCCCACGCAAAAACCGAACCTGTTCTCGTAGAAATTAACCTCATGATTGAACACATTGTGAATAGGTACATAACCAAAAGCAACACCATAAAAGTACTCAAAAAGCCAAATTAAAAGATACTTATACTCAATTAATTACATAGAAAAAATATACTAGATTGGGTTTGAGAGTTTGGTAAGAGAAATACATGAAAAATACTAAGCATTGGCAGTGAAAAACGAGCTACGCATTTTGTCGAACATGTGGTGTGCATACCCAACACAAACCCTCTTCGCAAAAAACTTGGACAAGATGAAGCTGTGTGAAGCCAAGGGCCTAAGCTGCGGGGACGGGACAAAGCCAAGAGCTGGAGATTTGAGTATTCGGCGAGCATGAGGCAGCGGCGAGGAGGGAGAGGTCGGCCGGCGAAGCCGGTCGGAGGGTCAGTATTGGATTGCTCGGTGTTGCAGAGACAAAGAAGAGAGAGAAACCAAAGGCATGTGTTTGAAAATTTGAAGTCAAACAAAGAGTATTTTCGGCTTTTTACTTCAAAATTTGACCAAATAATTAATGGTCTTTGCTATCTGTCCGTTTTTGATATTTCGAGGGACTAGATATCTACTTTTAAAAATGAGTGTAGGTATGTGTTTTTTGACAAAACTTAGGTGTGGCTAGGTGTACTTTACCCTTAATTTTTTTGTCAGAATTAACAACACTTTCGGTACTTAATTAAGTAAAAATTAGAGTCGGATTAAACTCAAATGATATCAAATAGTGGTTTTTTGTTGATTTTTAATTGGCTGTGAAAATAAAAAAGAAAGTTAATTATCAGCACTTTCATGCTTAATGTGGTTTTATGCAAAAATTATATATTTTATTGCAATTATTATTATCATATTTTTTTTCAATTACTTTATTATAGTTTTGTGTAAAAAAATACCTATATAACTGTAATTTTGTGTAGCTTCTATTTTTAAAATTTTGACACCAAAATACATTTTAAGATGGTTTCATGCTCAAAATTTGATATTATATCATAATTTGTCTACCTTTGAATATATGAGAAATAAATATGCTATTATACAATATTTATAGAAGAACCAGTTTTTTTAAAAGTTCTCATTTATCTTTATAAGGCACAAAGGCCAACCACTCAAGCCTACAAACTCAATCCTTACAAGAAAGTAATCTTATACCACTGCCCTAAGTACACTTTCTTTATAGAAGATCTTTTTCTTTTTTAGCAAAATTAGTTTTTTTGTAGATTTTTAAAATACGATGATCCGTACAAATTATAGTAATCTAAATATACATTAAAAGCTTTGTTATAATATCGAGAATCACTAAGAGCATCTCCAATGAGTATGACACTTTTAGTACAAAATTTATATTATATGACATTTTAAACATTTATATGTCATTACATACCAACCACATATGCTATAAACTATTTGATATATACTATTTTAATATTTTAATAATAAAATAAAATAAGATATATTATTTTATCGTACGAAATAAACGAAATACTATTTGGTATATGTCATTTGTTATTAAATATTAAAATAAAATTGGCATATACTACATATTCACGACAAATATATTAAAAAAAATACAATATATGACAAAATAGTATAAAAAATAACATATGGTAATAGTTGATATGACATATTTGGTCGAAGATGATCTAATAAAATAAATATAAGCACATATTTGAAACGTTAAAACCATAACATATATAGTTTCATATGAATTTCAGCGTTTTATACACAGTGATTAATGTTTATAATTATCATTAAATAATTACTGTAGTCATGATGTTATCCAATCAAATAGAAGTAAATTCTCAATCATAATACATCATGACTATAGGAATTACCGTAGTGATTAATTTTATACACGATGGATTGGCATTGAAGGATCAAGGATGGATAATTGGGTGGAAACTCCGTTGAATTGTACCGGACGTAATTTATAGAAACTTGTTAGGATATAATGGTCTTTTCGCGGTCAACAGGCAATTTCGGCTTGCAACCATTGGAAACTATAAGGGCCTGAGGCCCATATCTATATGGACAAAGGCCTACATAAATAAAATGATTTATTGCTTGTCTTTGTGGGCTCTGCTATTTGGGTCCACCACAACGAGACAATGTGGGCCTATAATTTTTATTTTATCATTTAGCACCCTTTCTTTGACTGACCCCAGCAGCGCTGTTCACTTTCACGGCGTCAAATCACCGCTTCGTTTAGAACGCGAGACTCCGTCACCGTCACCGTCGTTTTTAACGCCAGCGTTTTCTTTCTTCCAAGAATTAGACGGCGACCGTTCTCTTTCTTTTTTCTATCGCACTCTTCTTTTTGATTCTCTGGCTCTTAATTGGGGGAGACGAGGAATGCTTCGAAAGATCTCTCTTCTGGTTCTGGATTCTTAACTATTCTGCAGAAAGGTAATTTTATGGGCCTCTTTGATTTCACTGTTTTTTTCAATCTGCGAGCTCATGGCATATCTTGCCCTTTTTCTGAGTTTTGAATAGGTTTGTTTGATTCTGTATTTTCTGGGCAATTTCTGTGTAGTTAAGATCTGGGAGTGAAGTTTTATCTTAATTGTTGAAGCTTATATTGGTTTGATTTGCTTGTTTTTTGAGAATTTTGATGAGAAATTTTTGTGGGTTTGAAAATTCTATAGATTTAGATGGGGATGAGAATTTATGTAGGGCATGTTTTGATATGCTTTTGTTGACCTTTAGTGAAATTATAAAAAAAATGATTTTTTTTCTAAACTGAGCAGGAAATAGCCATCTAGGAGATAAGGATAAAAATGGGTGAAGATTTGCTTACAAGCTTATCCATGGAGAACCACCACCCATCCACACTCTTGTCCATGGATTCATCTTGCCTCTCCCATGAGGATTTGGACCGTGATTCGAGCCGTCAGATTGTTCTTTCTCGCCCTCCCGATATCAATCTCCCCTTATCCGCTGATCGGAGTTCTCCTCCGCCGTCGTGGAATTCTGACCCTTTTGATATCCTAGAGGTTGGCCTCGGGCCTCAAGCTGTTGAGTCTGATGCGCTTCTTAACTTGCCCAAGTCTGGTCGCAAGTGTGCCAAGAGGTTGGATAGTGTTTGGGGCGCCTGGTTCTTCTTTAGCTATTACTTTAAGCCCGTGTTGAATGAGAAATCCAAGTGCAAGATAGTGCGGGATGTGAATGGGGTTTCCGGGTTTGATAAGTCGGATCTTGAGCTCGAGACCTTCCTGGTTCAGCACGACATGGAAAACATGTACATGTGGGTTTTCAAGGAGAGGCCCGATAATGCTCTGGGGAAGATGCAGCTGAGAAGTTACATGAACGGGCACTCTCGCCAGGGGGAACGCCCCTTCCCGTTTAGTGTTGACAAGGGGTTTGTTCGATCTCATAGAATGCAGCGGAAACATTACAAAGGCCTCTCTAATCCACAGTGCTTGCACGGAATTGAGCTTGTCCCTTCGCCAAACCTCAAGGGAGTTGATGATGATGAGCAGAAGAGGTGGATTGAGCTTACGGGTAGGGATTTGAACTTCTCAATTCTCGGCGAAGCGAGTGAGTTCTCTTCATGGAGAAACCTTCCCAGCACGGAGTTTGAACTCGAGAGGCCCCTTCCTCCTTTGAAGACTAACCTGCATCCTCATGCGAAGAAATTGCTTAATGGGTCTGGCTTGAATTTGTCAACTCGGCCACCAACTCATGCCAATGGCGGGGGAATGGATCTTTCCCCTCCAAGCAATAAGAGAAAGAAAGATTTATTTATGGATGGGAATGATGAAGATTGCTGTCTGCTCATTAATCCACATAACGATAGGGTTCAAGATACAGATATCCACCCAATTGAACCGCCCTGGCTGAATGAATTTAGCGGGGTTATGAAGAATGTGTACGGGCCTGTTACAGCTGCAAAAACTATCTACGAGGATGAAGAAGGTTACTTGATCATCATTAGCTTGCCTTTTGCTGATCTCAAAAGGGTGAAAGTTACGTGGTGGAACAATCTCACTCATGGTGTAGTTAAAATATCATCTGTGAGCACCGCCTGCATGCCTTTCATCAAGAGAAACGATAGAACATTCAAGCTAACTGATCCTTCTCCTGAACACTGCCCTCCTGGGGAGTTCATTAGGGAAATCCCTCTACCAACCCGGATTCCCGATGATGCCAAGCTGGAAGCATATGGCGATGAAACAGGTACCGGTCTCGAGATTATGGTGCCAAAATACCGCGTGGGACCGGAAGAACACGAGGTTCGTGTCTGTCTTCGCCCTCACCTTGGAGCCAATGAACTTCTATTATCTTAAATAATGATTGATTTGAGAAATGCAAGTGTACCTTTAATTTTTAAGTTTCCATTATTTTGTATCAGGAAAGAAAAACACAAAAAGAGCTAATTGATGATATAGAATTTACATATTTATCAAACACCTAACTGTACCTTATGGTCAAATCAAACTTTTAATTATTTATGAATTAGGAGTGATCTTGGTATATACATTTCCTGGTTGAATTTGTTTGGTTGGTGATCAGAAACTTGCAGGCTACCCTCTGCTTTGTTTCTTGAACTTCATCTTCCAGACTTTATCATGGAGACCTAGGGGTTTTATTTCATTTTGTTTTTTCTGCCCCTCTTATTTTCTTATGATCGGAAATGACGAAAGATGTAGCCCTTAGACTAAAATATGTATGCACTCCGTTTTAAAACAAGTGTTCGGTTTTTATTTCTGGCGTCAAGTCAATGGATTGTACTTTAGGGTTGGGTGATCTGCTATTTACATTCCAGGGAAGGTTCTGCATTCTGTAAATTTATGTACATTTCAAACTTTTGATCATTGGCTATATCAAAAAATGCTACACCAGTCTTTAGATGTCTTGATTGATCTTTGAGGATGTTGTTAGAGTTTTACTTACCAACTCCAAACCAGTTTTGATGCTTTCACTGAATAGGGCTGTTATTTTGCTGAACTGTTTGATTGTGAAGCATATGAAACAGAACACAGGGTACAAGAACAAAGTTATTGAAGAGGCCACTGTATATGAATTATGTAATATTTAATTTAGGGTAAACTGAAAAAAATAGCCACATGAACTATTCAATTTTTGCAAAAAAAGTGGTGGAGAACTTTCAATTTTGTAAAAAGTGGCTATCAACTTATTATTTTTTGGTAAAATGTGTGTATTTGTCAAAAATATAACGAAGATGTATTTAAAATTATTTTTTTTCAAAAACTGAAATAAAAAAAATGCTTTTCAACTTGAGCTCGTGGGTTTTTTCCTTACTTCAAACTCGTATATGAAGTCTTACGGAATGACATCAATTGCGTGTAAAAATAAAAAAATCGACGAATTCAAGTTGAAAAAATATATTATTTAATTTTTATAAAAAATGATTTAAGGAAATTTTCATCATTTTGAACAAATGTAAATAACTTGCAAAAAAATGATAAATTATAATAACTTTTTGCAAAATTAAAAGTTCACATCCATCTTTTATAAAATTGGAAAAGTTCAAGATAACCTTTTGCAATTTAATCTTTAATTTACCTGACTACACATCTACGACCATAATTACTATCCAAATTTTTTCCTGAGTTTTGTGAGTGCAATTTTGCAGAACTAGAACTACAAATGATAATAGCTTGAGCAACGGTTTAGCTCTTGAATTACAAATTTGATAATGCTTTCAATCTAAAATTCACACATATGGTGCTCCCAAACTAAATGTTTTGAACTCAAAACTCAGTACATATTATAGATAAAAAAACGGTTTAGCTCTGAATACTAATACCATTAAACTGAACAATAATTCCCCCAAAATTTAAGATATTAACAGCCCAGCCATGCCCAAGCCCAACTGATTCGCGGCATTTCGCTAATCACATGTTTTGATTTGATCACACTCTGAAATGACCACGCTACCCCTATCTTCGTGACGTGGAACGTGCCACGGTGGTGGAGAAAAATATAAGATAATTTGTAAAAAAAAAAAATATCCCAACCTTGTTGTCTCTGCCAAAGCTTCCTCATCTTCACAATTCGAAATCCATGAGAAGCTGAACTTGCTCTGAACCACCGAACCACCCCCAGACCCCAAACATGGCGAAAACGCTCATATCGTCTCCTTCGCCGTTCATCGGAACTCCACTTCCGTCCATCTCTCGCCACCGCCGGCTCCTCTCCACCAGAGTCAAGTTCAGCTTCCAGGACATTCCTCCGATTCACGCTCTCGACGCTTCTATCGACCTCAGCGCCATTGTTCTGCGAACGGAGAGCTTGCTCTACACGATCGCCGACGCCGCCGTCGCCGTGGATCCTGCTTCCGGCGGCGCCGCCACCGATGGTGCCGCGCAGAAGAATGGCGGATGGTTCGGTTTCATCTCCGACGGCATGGAGGTCGTGCTCAAGGTAATCTGAAATTTTGAGGTTTGGATTCGAAAATTGGACTTGCCTTTCCATGTTTGGCGCGTTTTTTGTGGCTCGTAAATTGATAGTGTTCATGGAATGAGGCTGAACTTGTAGTTTCTACAGGTTTCTGGAGTTTCCTAAGTTTAGAACTAGAACTGTATCTTTTGAATTGCTCATGGTTTAATTCATCTGCTTGCATCAGATTTTGAAGGATGGAATTAGTGCTGTACATGTTCCCTATTCCTACGGTTTCGCAATTATTTTGCTCACTGTTATCATTAAAGCCGCCACATTGCCTTTGACCAAGAAGCAGGTGTGTTTTTTACACTAAGAGTAAGAGACGAATGTTTAGGTTCTCAATTGTTAGGGCTCGTGAAAATGTATTGTAAAAGATTTGTTCTATTGCTAACTGTAATCACTCGCCAGTGAGGCAAATGCAATGACATTTATTAAAATGCAGGTGGAGTCAACTCTGGCCATGCAAAACCTTAATCCAAAAATTAAAGTCATTCAGAAAAAATATGAAGGAAATAAGGTGAGACTCACTCTTTGTCCAGTATTGCGGCTATACGTCTCGACTCTTCTTTCCCTTTTTATTAAGATTCTTTCTGATCCTTTTTGCTTCTGTATTCAAGGAAAAAATTCAGCTCGAGACAGCACGGCTGTATAGTCAGGCTGGAGTTAATCCTTTAGCAGGTGTTCTTTTAATCAATATCTTGAAATCCAGTTATTTTCAGTTTCAAATTTTTCACCGTAAAATTTCAAATTCCCTCTTGAAGCTGATTCTTTTTATTTTGAAGTAGTAAATAAATAGGAGTATTGAATATTGATTCTAAAAGTTGGTATGCATAACTGGTTGCTGTCATGCCTATGTTGCTGCCATCGGATTCTATTCAAGTATATGGGTGCTCCGTTTATATTAATATCTTATTTCTTGTTCGTCACTTTTTCTAGCCTGATGGCTTGCTTCTGTCATCCTTAGATGTTATATCTGCTCATTCTCTCTGCATTATAATGTTGATGCTTGTTATTTATCTAGTTAGATATTTTTGCGCGTGGACAGGTTGTCTACCAACTTTAGCTACCATACCAGTTTGGATAGGCCTATATCAAGCCCTTTCTAATGTGGCTAATGAGGTAAATAAGATATTGGTTATGCATTTACATTGAGTATGTGTGCACTAAAAAGTTAATTATTGCTAATTGTTGCAAATGTTTTATTTGAAGGGACTGTTGACAGAAGGTTTCTTTTGGATTCCCTCATTGGGCGGCCCAACTACAATTGCTGCTCGTCAAAGTGGATCTGGAATATCTTGGTTGCTTCCGTTTGTGGTAATTAAACATTAATTCTTCCATTCCCAAATAAGTGTCTCATTTGGCCTTCTGTAAAAATTACAAATTCAATTTTTAATGTCACTTTCCATTTGTTAACCTCATGTCATGTGTATGCCCTCACTGCTCAAGTTGTTATAACTAACTTATGGGAGGCCAACATTGGTAATCTATGACTTATTAGTAACTAAAATGCAAATGGGACAATTATTCTGGGGATATCCCTTTTAGAAAAGGGAAACGCTTATTTTGGTCCACAGGAAGTATATTATTATCATCCTCGTGAAATTAGGAGTCATTTGCTTCTTATTCAGTAGATAGTTATACTCTTAAGCTTTCAAGTTGTGGATGCTTATCCCATCTAACTTGACCCCTCATCATAATCCATGCATCTCCAACATTTACTCATGCAAAAGTTTATATTTTTGGTTTGATGTATTTTGGATTATGGGTTTTTACTACCATTCCTTTAAGCCCTATTGCAAAGTTTTTACATGTTCATAGAGATAATTAGAATGTGATTGTGAAATTTTCATTTGAAGTTGGAGCTGGCTCAATTTCTGTACTTTAATTGAATATTGCCTAGAAGATCTGAAACATGTTGTGGCTTTCCTATTTGTTGCCTTTTAACCCACCCCGGGAATTCAGTGCCAATCACTCAGTCTTGTCTCTAATGTTGAGACATCTGTTATCTTTTGCACCCACCTATTAAAAGCTTGACATAAGTAATTATGCACGATATTGACATTCTTATCTTCTAAAACTAAGTGAGCCGATAGTAATTGTTCTGACAAGATCAAAGGCCCCTTTTATCTTCCACTAGTTTTTGAAATAAAAACTAAGTTACCATTTCTCAATTTTTTTGTTGAAAAAACCACTTCTCAGATAGTTTCTTACATTCTCAGCTTGTGTATACGATAATTTATGATAACATTACTAGAGGAGACGAAAAAGCTAAATTTGCATGGCACATGGAAGGTCATGTGCAGAAGTGTGGATTGGCTAAATTTGCAAGTTACTTATGTGGCCCTTATTTCCCCGTCATTATATTTCAATGCCTATTTTGTAACAAGCTTTACATTTTGTTTATTAACTAAGGATCTGTTTTGCAGGATGGTCATCCACCACTAGGCTGGTCTGACACTGCGGCTTACCTAGTTTTACCTGTTCTCCTTGTTGCTTCTCAGTACGTGTCAATGGAGATAATGAAGCCTCCCCAGGTAAAATGGCTCTCTGGTGGCATTTTTGTTTTTTTTGAAAGCATTTTGAAGCTCTGATCTTCTTCTTTTGGCAGACTGATGATCCAAGTCAGAAAAACTCAATGCTTGTTTTGAAGTTTCTTCCACTCTTGATTGGTTACTTCTCCTTATCTGTCCCATCAGGATTATCAATATACTGGTTGGTTTCCTGTTCTATAACTTTATTACATACCCAAGTTTCTCTCTTGAAGTTTGATCCATAGTGGTAAATTTCTCGATGAAGTTTAAAAAAATATGTTCCAACATAAGTGTCCTCGATTGTTTTGCAAAAACTCGTGACAAATAGAGTACTAGCTCTACTTTCTTACCATGTCCTTGTGAGTTCTCACAAGTTTATGAGTTGCTAACACACTCCTTAAGAACTAATTTATGGGAGGATGTTATTGTAATTTATGCATGATTCACTTCCTCAGAAGGAAAGTGAACCCTTAATTTGGAACATCCATTTTAGGGAAGCAAGGCACGGATTCTGTAACAGAGAGTAACAATTAATGTTGTCCCTAAGTGCGTGTGTGTGTTTTCTTTTTTTAGTTATGTTTATCCATGCAGTTTGCTTTTCTCTCAATACAAGCTATTGTATCAGTGTACGAGTGAGACCATTGTTCTTTTTGTTAGAATTGAATTTGCCCTTCATCCATGTCAGATGAAAATATATTTAGTTACTTTCCAACTCATAAACTTTGATCTGTAGGTTCACAAACAATGTACTCAGCACTGCACAACAAGTATGGTTACGCAATCAGGGAGGTGCCAAGCCTGCCATGAATGTGAATGGTAATGGAACCATTAGTACAGGACGTGCAAAGCTGCCGGATTACTTGCCTGCTGAGAGGTTTGTTATTTGAAAAATATTAATAAATATTTTAAGGGCTAGAAAATGCATTACTTATAAAAGGAGCAATCAACAGGCTTAAGCAGTTAAGAGGGGAGATAAAGAAAGATCCAAGCAAGGTAATACCATCCGAAACAGTCCAGGCTATGGCTTCTACATCTGGTTCTAAGACCGATCAAGATGAAGGTACCAAAGACAAGGTAAATTCAACTTATAGGGCGTGTTGATTGCCATATTGTAACTATGCTTCCCTTACTCCAAAGTAAGCTACTAGCGGAATTATGTAGTTTGTCCATGATTATTAAACTCATGCATGAGAAGTTTAAGCCATGAATTTCTAATTTTTGTGAAAAGTTTTCCTGGACTGTGCAACGAAAGGTTCCCATGAATACTGCATTTTAAATTATCCCACAATCATTTTAGTACCTTGTTTTATGCTGGAACTCCTTAAACATGTGATTAAGAAATCAAACCATGATGGAAAATAAGCAAATATTAGATTAGAGAAGATCTAGTCATTTTGGTTAGCCATGAAGTTCAGTCTACTGCATGTTTACAGTTCGATATTATCTGACAATTAAGTTTTGTGGGGCAGTGGTGTTTTACAAACCTCAAGTTTGTTTGTTGGTTAGGTTGCTGTTCCAGCCAAGGACACATCGAGTTTGAGTTTGAATTTGTTTGTGCTACCTGCATATGTGTGGCTATCCTTAAAATATCTCTTTTTCACTTGCCAACCTATAAGCTTTTACTCCCGGTGTAGTACAACAAATTTTGTAGAGTAATCAGGGAAAATGTGGTTAATATGATTTCCGTTTATCATGAATCAAACCATCATAGGACATGAATAATTTTCATTTCAACAAGACGGATTAGACATGGGCAATTTTGTTGCTTGCTGAAATTGTAACCCTTGGAGACAGTAATGATGATCTGATGGCTAAACTTTGGCTCTTTATGCTTTGTTTTCGACAATCAAAATTGTTGTTTTTATTAAGGAATCTAATTCAAAGACTTTTAACAGAGTGAAGTTGTACAAGGAGCATATGCTTCAGGGGATGGGAAAGCGGGTCGTAACTCCCGACCGAAAAAAAGCAAGCGGCCAAAGGGAAAGCGCTCTTGAAAAGATTGTACACTGATGTGTTTGTAACTTAAGGTGAGTCGTGTATATCTCAGCAAATTGTATCTTAGATTTTACATAGAGGCCGTTTTTATGCTGGCTCATTCATTCTATTAACATTTGAGGCATGAAAATTAGTTCAATATTCCCACAGTTATTAAGATTTCATCAATTTACCCGTAAACAAGATAAATAAGAAAACCTTAATTAGCATAGTTAGAGGATAAGACTATGATTGGTCATTCAGCTATCAGTTTAAATTTTTAGTTGAGTTGGTCTTTTATATGATATTAGAGGTCATACTTCCTGGACACGATATGTAAAAATTTATTCCGAGATCAGCATTAGTTTATGGAATAGCTTCTGAAATACATGTATTCACACTGAATTTACAGGTGTTATAAAGACTAGTAAGAGCAGAAAAAATTAGTGGACCTCAAAAATATGTTAGATAGTGGGAGAGGTACGTAGAAGGGTATGTGGTGGTAATGGTGGTAGGCTTTGTTTGGTATGGTTTCTTAATCGCATTAATTAGCACCATCCATTTTTTATCTTCCTGTTCCTGTCATTATTTGGTAATTACTAAAAGTAGAGAACTCCTGCTACTGACAAGGGCGAAACACCTCTTGTTGTTCTGTAGCTGGATGAAGGATTTATATACATGCTTTGATGTACATAATTGTCCATATTAAAGTTTTTGTTTTTATTTTTTATGATTGAATGTTTGAACCTTCGTGCTTAACTTTGTAAGCTTTTATTTCGTTTGCATCGTATTAGTTAAATCTGACAGAATCTTAGTTGGGCCCTACAAGTCTTTTAGATTCCCAATTTTACCCCTACATTGTTGTTTCATTTTCTTTCTGATTTCCATTTTTGCTAGATTAATGTCCATAATAATGCTTCTATGCTTTGGTACATATAGTTAGTGTTTAATCGTGATTCTCGATCTGTTTTTGAATAATAAATCACTTTTTTAACTATTCTTAAACCTACCACATCTAAATATTGCGCCAAGCCTCGCATCATGGTCTAAGGCGAGTGAGCAAGCATAGCTAACTAAAGATCAAGCTGGTATATTTTCTAACTTTTTATAAACATAATTCAAGGATTAAGATGAACACTTGTGAATAGATAAGCTTTAATGATCTCTTGTCATGTTCAAATCAAACAAAATAATGATTTGACTATTTTAATAATTTGGTTAGTGTGATTAGTTTTAATAGTCTATTGTCTTCACCATTCGATTTAATTTTAATTAATAATTGCACTGTACTGGAGTAAATTTGATTTGTTTGATTATATTAGTAAAATAAAATAAAGGATTAAATTAATAAATATCCAATATCACGTTCCGAATCCCAAATACTCAATCATCAAGTCCCGACCTGGAACTCAAAAGGAACAAAAGATCTAAAACCAGCAAGAAGCACGCGAATCTGAATCTATTCGAATTTAAAATAGAAGTATTAGCAATGGGGTCGTGGTTGAGTAGCCAACGCCAACCCCAATATCACTTTCTTGCAGACTACAACTCACACATATGTGATATGCCCATGCAGACCCTACATTCAGAACTTCAAAACCATCAATAAGTGACAAGATAAATCAGTAATAATAATTAAATTTATTTTGAGAAACCTTGCATGATGCAACAGTCATAGATGCTCCACCTAACTAGTGGTTAGAGGTTTAAATCGATTAATATAAATATTAAGTTTAAAATAATTAATACTGATTTTTATAAGAATTATAGATAATTCATTTTTAAAAAGAGATAATTTCAAATACCTCCTTTACGTATATGCGATTTTACTAAAAGTCTCAAATTTTGTTTTTTTTGAAATGAATAAAATACTTATGTATTTAAAAAATAAGTAAGGATAAAATACGATGTTTAAAAAATGTTTTTTTAAATATAAAGGCATTTTTGTCATTTAAAAAAAATTAAGGATGAAGGATAATTTTCTACTTTTAGTTTTTTAAGAGACTTCACAAACAACATTTGTGTTTAGAGCATCTCCAATGGTATGTTATATTTACCATAAAATTTATGTTATATGATATTTTTTTAGCATACATATGTTATTTCATTTCAACCATGTATGTTATATGTTATTTGTTATATGTCATTTAAATATTTTAATAATAAACATAATAAAATATATTGTTTTATTGTATCATTACGATTTTTTATTTGATTAATGAGTAAAGGTAACACTTGGATGATAAAGTGGTGATAAAAAAATATTTTTTCTTGAAGAGGTAAATAGCATATGCTACATTTTCATGCTAAATATGTCATGGAAATATAGTATATATCAAAATAACATAGCAAATAGCATGTTGTTGGAATTGATATAACATATTTTACATTAGAGAGACAAATATAACATGAATTGGAGATGGTCTTAGAGAGACGTAAGGGAGGGAGCGTGTTATTATATATTTGTTTTAAGAAAGAAATAACATTGTAAAGAAGACTAATAAACAAACACAGAAAAGAGAGAAAATAAAGTGGGTGGAAAAGGAAAAGGAGGAAATTAGGGAATTATAGAATAGGAAGCAGAGGAAAAGGAAAAATAGAACAAGACAGAGACAACGAAAACAATAATCAGAATACTAAGAAATTTGTTTAATAATTAACCAGAGTTGAGTAGTTATATAAGAATCGTGTATTTTACAAATTACAATTCTCCTCAAATACATTGAGTGTTCAACTTTTATAATCTTCCATATTCTTCCATATTCTTCTTCGCACAGCTATTTTCGCAACCTCTCCTCCTAGAATTCTCTAAACCCTCTTTCCCATGGCGTCTCAGGCCAGTCTCCTCCTCCTGAAGCAGCTCAAAGGTACTGTTTTCGCCAAATAGATCCAATTTCTTCTGGATTCACTTGCTCTCTCAGCTTCACAGGGTTTTGAATTTCGATCGATCGCTTCGATTTCGTTTTGCAGATCTTTGTAAAAACCCTGTCGATGGGTTCTCGGCCGGATTGGTTGACGAAAGCAATATATTTGAATGGAGTGTTACCATTATCGGACCTCCCGACACTCTCTAGTATGTTTCTCTTCTCAATTCGGTGTCTTTTTAATGTCTCTTTGTTTTTTAATCGGTGATTGACAAATCTACATGGTGTGATTGGATCGTGTGTTTGAATTGTTGTTTCTGATTATTCAATTGGGATCAATTTTTTGGGGGTTTTGTAATTGTGGGCGGTTTTAAGGTTCTACCCTATCATGAAGATGATTCTGTGGTGTATTATTCTCTGGTTCAACATCAGCTACCATCTAGTGCATGTGTTGATGATTGTTTAGTTTGATTTGTTGTTGCTGGGAATTTATAACAAAATCATGTTTTTGTTTACTTCTGCTATTGCTCGGATGTGTTTACTTCTCATCCCTTTCTTCTACAATCGCCCATCTTTTTGTTATGTGTCGTCTGTTTGAAGAGTTGTCCACTGAATGATCTAAATTTGCTGATACGGGTATATGCTGTTTTGCGTCCTTTACTTGCAGCGAGGGAGGATTTTTCAATGCCATTATGAGTTTTCCGTCTAACTATCCCAACAGCCCTCCAACGGTGAAGTTTACTTCGGAAATATGGCATCCTAATGGTTGGTTACTTCTCTATAATCATATTTGTTTTATATTCCTTTCTGGTGTATTGTAACTGCGTGGAACTGAGTGTGGTTTCTCCTGGAATTACAGTTTATCAAGATGGTCGTGTATGTATATCTATTCTTCATCCTCCTGGCGATGACCCTAATGGATACGAGCTTGCAAGCGAACGCTGGACCCCTGTTCACACTGTATATAATACTTGTTCTGTATCCTGATTGATTTGTTTGCATCCTAAATTGCTTTTCAATTTGCATTTAATATCAAAAATTGAAACTTTCTGTCTCTGGATTGCAGATGAATTATAATATAATTGAAATTGGTGCTAGCTAGCAATTAATAGTATACCATAATATCGACATGAAAGTGTATGAAGTAATAGTAATTCATATGTGATGATGGAAAATAATTTGAACTCGCAAGCCATGCCAGAGATAATGACTTATTTGGATGTTGTGTTTTGGGAAATCAATTCAGACTTAGTTTGAAGTAAATAATGGAAGATATTTTGTATGTACAGCTTCAGAAGCCAAGTACAAGACTAGTTTAGATGGCGTGGGAACTTGTTTTATTGTATGCCATGCATGAAAGATATGTATGAAAATTTTCAGGAAATGGGTGAATTTTGAAAAAATTTCTTTAGGATAACGATTGTTATGAACATGATATGATTTGTTTCGCCCGATGGTATCAATGAGTAGCAATATAACATAATATTTTAAAAGTTAAGATGATCTGTTCTGTAATCAAATTCTTATGTGCATTGTTATTATATGGTTGTCTCTGATACTTGTTTCATTATTACAGAAACATTCCTAAACTTAATAGGATTGTGTATTATTATGTATTAACCACTTTTCTTTTCTTTTTCTGACAGGTCGAAAGTATAGTCTTGAGTATCATATCAATGCTTTCCAGTCCTAATGACGAATCTCCTGCAAATGTTGAAGCTGCAGTGAGTGACACTGAACATTTGATTGATGCAGCTATCGGTTTTGGCAATTTCTTAATAACAATTATACCACCTGCATTCTTGGCCAGATTTCTTAATTTTATCATGACTTGCAAATGCATGTTTGCATGTTAGTTCAGGACATGTTCCATTATCAATTATCAGCATAGGGTGATGGGATTAAAATATTTTCTAAATCTTGATTTTTCCATGATTGTTTATACTTGCATGCATAAATAATTGTTCCAATGATTCCGATGCATAAAAGCGTGTTCTTGCCTTGTTATTGTGTTCATTCACTGTTTTATTTCTTAATCTATAGAAAACATTGCGGTGGTTGCAGCTACTTGTGAATAATTTACTGAATTGATTTCATATTTGCAACTAATTTGCAGAAGGAATGGAGAGATAGGAGAGGTGACTTCAGGAAGAAAGTGAGCCGATGCGTGAGGCGATCACAAGAAATGCTATGATCTGTGCTTGAGCTCTTGTTTTCTGAAGAATTGCTTCCCTCCAAGGGAAGGGGAGGGAAGGGAAGGAGTGATCTTGTTTGTAGAATTGACATTCTTATCTTACACCCATCCTTTCATTTTACCCAATTGTCTTTGCTCTCTCTTTTAATCTCATTGGATTGGATTGTTAAGCTAATGTCACAACTTTTGTATTAAATTATCATTTTGGTTTAATTCTTCAGATCCTACGCTCATTTTTATTTTCTATTTACATGTTATTTACTTTTTTTCCTATAAATCAAATCACTGTTGTAAAAATCGGCTAGTCGGTGCCTAATCGGAAATTCTTTCAACACTGACCTGGTTATATGTAATCATAGGTTTATGCTGGCTAAGCGAAATAAGTTGATCTAGAGGAGTCGAGTTAGTGTGCAGACCCAATTTTTATTATAAAAAGAACAAATACTTAAAATAAAATAAAAACATTTCCTGGATAAACTACGGAACCAGGTGACTAATCTTGTTCAGAAAAATAATAAATTTTACTGATTAGTGTTTTTTTAAAAGGAAAAATCATATAATTTATTAAACAAGTAACCCAACATCACGCCGAACAGCTGAGAAAAATGTTAGTGGGATAGACCCCGCACTATAATCCAAACTACTGTTAGTTAAAACATACCTAGCTAATTCATGAGTCACGTAGTTACAATTACGACAAGCAAAAGATATAAATATGTTTACCCTAAAATGGATATAATGCGACAACAGTCCGAGATGATACTCCCAAAAATGTTCCTATCCTGTTTTTCCGTGCATGATGTGGTTCACCATCCGAAAATAATCAGATTCGATCACCGCCTCCACCAAGTTCTTCCCTTCCGCTCATGAGAGGGCCTCCCTGACACTCACGACCTCCACCTCTTGTGGGTGGAGATATCCCGAGAAGAGTCTACAAAGACCACCCACTAACCGAACCTCTGAATCTATGCAGGCAAGTCTTAAACTCCAAAACCTCATCTCAGTGTCCATAGCACCATCCACGTTAATCTTCAGGACCCCCTCCCTGGGGAGTTCCTAAGTTGGCCTTGCCACAGGTTGCCCCTGACCCATATTAGCTGTCAGAGGCCTAGTTGTAGCCCAGACGGTACCTCTTAGCCATTGTTGCTACTCTTGCCGGGTGTAATGTCTCTCCCTTCCAGATAAAACGATTTCTCGCTCCCAAGATACTCCAAAAAACTTAGAGCCACCAGGCTAGCCTGATCTTTTTCCTTCCCCCAGGAGGCCCAGTCGCCCACCTTCGGACTTGGCCCCATTCTTTTTCAAACTCCTATTAACATTATGTCCCCCCAAATCAGTACCACGACCCAACACTCCAAAAACAAGTGGTCCACTGTCTCTTCCCTTATTGATATATATTTCTAATACACAAATATAAAAATAATTATATTTTATATTTTAAACAATTATTTTTATACATCAAAAAAACTATAATTTTTTACTGATTAATTCTTTTTTTTATGTCACGTGCAGCGAACACGTGTCCCCGGTGTAGAGCTGTAAGCGGTGCAAAAGTCACGCTGTGGACCCCACCCATATCCCCGATGTAGGTACAGTCAGCAACGCCATAGCGGTGGTATTAGTAATGCCGCTTAAATGAACCGTCAAATTCGCTGTAAATTCCTGATCTCTCCTTATTCGACATTTTTCTAGATTCATCGAAACCCTAATCCTCAGCGCTGCGTTCGTCAATAATCCTCGTCCACGCCACAATTCAGATACTTGGATTCAGGTGAAGGATTTGCTTATCTTCACCTCAATTTCTGGTTTCCGCCACTTTTTTGTGAAATTCGCCATGAAATGGTGTGCTTGGTTTAGTGACTGTTAGCTTCAGAATTCTCATGATTTTAATTTTTGGATTTCGAGTATTTTAGTACCATTCTCTGATCACGAGATTGACAATTAGGTTATTGCTATTGCTGGGGATAATTTCTGCTATATGTTTTGTTCTTAATTACCTGGTAATTGATTTTCGAAATTGTCTGTCTCGGTTATGGATGATTTGGTTGCTTCAAAATTCACTTTTAACATTATTATGTTAATTTTCTCGCAGGCTGATTTTTGAATATATAAATTGGTCTTCTGTTGTAATTTAGTTGCTATCAGTTGAATGATCACTTAGCTCTCTATTTACTCTGAAATGGGTGATACTCTGAGTACTTCTGGTTTAAGGAAAGATTCTCAAGTGATTAGTCTTGGTACTAGGCAAAAGGTGGCTGAAAATTCTCCAATTACTTGTGTTTCCAAGTCTTCTTCTCAGAATAAGCGCAGGCACATTGTTAAGTTAAGCCACATTGGAATTGGTAGTGGACCAGTTGGCGATGCTGCATTGTTCTTACTTAAAATTGCTGCGTTAGAAGCTGTACGGAGGTTCTCGAGGGCTAAATGCCCATCTGTGTGGCATGGCATTCAGGCTTTGCAGCTTCTTTGCTATCCTCCGTTTAAGTGGATTCGGAAATGGTCTCCCTTCAAGGGTCTGGTCGATGGTGCTCAGGTTTGTCCTTCAACACTGATGAAGTTTTATTTAAACTTAGATGTGTTTGATTTGAACACACTTTTACCAATATCAAGAAATATGCCACCTCAAAATGATTGTTGAATAGTTGTGTATATAGAAATGACATAATTGCCCATGTTTATAGCCACCACAAAGATACTTATTTAATCTCTGCTCCTCAGCTTCGTCCCAAGATAACCAATAATTGATATCTCAAGTCAATTGTCGACAATTTCTTCTGTACTCTTTGAAACAACTCTTAGTAAACCAATGATTTTCATTCCCGTATGGAAGCTTAATATTTTGTAAGATATTGTGGTCATGTAGCTTATTACAGTATGGGAAATGAGTATGTGGGAAACTTGAGTAATAGGTTGACTGAGGAAAGCAGGTATAAATAGAAAGGAAACCCCTCATTATGCAATGAACCAAATGGAGGAATAACTGCTTTCAAGTGTAATGGATGTAATGTCCAGCAGTATAATTGATGGTTATGTTTCTCTGGTGCCAGATCTTGTCAAGGCCATTATTCATCCTTTCAATTGCCACTGCTTTCTCAGATGAAATAGGGCCTACTGATGAAACCTCAAATGGTAATAGTGATGATCCATATCCGGGACCGCATTCCGAGCAATTGTCTGTACAATCTGATTCAGATTTGAGGTATCTAAAACTAAAGAAACCATGATTTTGATGATTCACTTCATACTTCATTTGTGTAACATCACCAATTTGATCCCTTTACTATTTTGAATATCAACAGTCTATTAGTTTATCTGACCGCTAATTTTTTTAAAATACTCTCATTTGAAGATATTTATAAAAAAAAATTCTTGTCTAATAATAGGGACTAAGCTGGCTTATTTAAAGTTCACGGCCTAAATTGCCGACGGTCCTAATATTTCGGGACCAAAATAATCATTTTACAAATGTTTGAGAAATTCAGAAGATATACATAAACATATTAGTAATCAGCTATATAAGTTAATAATAGTTACAACTAATAGAGGAAGCTGTAGACATGAGTGCACGATAAGATCAGTAGAGATATTGATGAGGAAAGGTGTCATATATTTTTTAAGTTGCCTTGAATACTCACTGAATGCAACTTCTTAGTTGCATGCATATAGTAAATAAGTATTCTTGTTGGGCATGTTAGAAATCTATAACATCATTTTGGTTTTTTGATTGAAAGAGGTGAAAGTTGATCCTTTTTATCGTCTTCCAGTATTATAATATATGTGAGATATGACTTAGAGAGGGCATCTTATATATTGTGATTTTTGTGGAGTCTGTTAATGTTTTTTTATTATCCTAAGTTGTACTATCTGATAGTCTTACCTCTCGGGTCCTTTTACATGAGTCGTATCATATAGCAGCATCCTCAAGATGTAGACCATATGTCAAGAGTTCCTGCAAGAAGAATACAATGTTTACATAAGATGACAACATACCCTAGGGTTACAGATTTAGTAGACGAGGAATTTGATGCATAATAATATAGCCATATTTTTGGTACTGTTAGTTATTAGCATGCTTGTTTCTTTTTGTTTTGGGGAAGGGAAGGTCGTATAACTTGATTTATTTCAACTCTTCAAACATGAACAAAGAAATCTTTCCCATTCATTTCCATCAACTCATATGAGCAAACTTTTTCTAATAGGGCTAAATATCTTATGTCTGTTCTTATTCTTTTAATAAAATTTTCCAGGCCACAGTTGTTACGTCACTGCATCCTCAATCTAAATGAGATCATTATTGTTGATTTTTTTGTCAAGAATTTATGTTACCTACCATTTATAAAATATATTGCTAGCTTTCTGAATCTTTTTTGTATAATTTGTAGTATTTGTGATGAAGCTCCTCAAGATGTCGAACCTGAGAATTGGTTGGTAAAACTCCATAAAGAACTGGATATTCAAGGAATTGATTTACCGGAAAGGTAATAACATGGTTCACGTGACTCCCCACCCACCCTTACAAAACCAAGGATATGTCATATGATGTACACGTTTTCCCATGGAGAATTAAAATAGTGAATTTTCCAGATTGAATAAGGAAGAGCTCTATAGTTTCTACAACGCGGCAAATGGCGATTTCCCAAGCTTCCTATCATCAGTAAAGAAGACAATTCGTTGGAGAGAGACTTACAGAATTCTTTCAGGACAAGAGCTTGAAGTGTGGTCAGATATGGTCTTCTGGCATGGATTTGACGTCAAGCATCGACCTTGCCTCATAGTAAGGCTCGGGCTAGCTTGCTTCAGCTTGCCCTCTTATGACAGACCTCGATTTGCTCAAGCGATAGGTATATCTTTTGCTTCTAAATTACATATGGTTTTCTTTCTGCATAGGAGCTAAGGGGTTGCTACCTGTTGGAAATTAGGTTTGTTTTACATTAGGTTTCAAAATAAGTGTGTTTGGGTTCATGACATGGGGCTACCCATTCCAGGGATAGATATCTCCTCTGCCACGGTTTTAGTTTCTTAATATAACTTGAGTTCTGAATATAAAAAAAGAAGGCTTAAGTAGGTTGCATGAATGCATGGCACAACTTCAGACGTAAAAATTAGCTGCAATATATATATTCTCTTGATTGCATGGACATGCTATTTTTATGTATTTATAAATACTATTAGGGATAATGACACTTTGTTACACCTAACTATAGCGAAATGACACTTTCATAC
>JAYMTP010002024.1:0-21314 GCA_036897365.1 Geranium brycei
ATTAATTTCTTAAAATTTAAAATGCCAAAAATTAAAATAATGTGTACTAATAGATATTTTTGTTGATTCTTTTATTGTTTGTGAGAACATCAATATAACAAATATTAATTTTTATATTTTTATATCCAAATATTTACAATCATTAATTTTATATATTTTAATTGTGTATGTATAGTAATTTATCACTAAAAATTAAAAAAACCAAATCCTTTTGGGCTTAAAAACGGGACGGAGAGATGGTGTTCTGAAACTATATATCTTGCAGACATTTGGGTTCACTCTGCAATTATTGATGTGGAATGTTTTGGTGATACTGTCACAATTTTGTTGGTTTTGAAGAAGCTGAATTTATATGGTTGAGGGTAGTTTATAGGAAATGGGTAGGATTGTGTAGAAATTAATGAACGAGATTTATAACTGAACTTAACCAAAAATCGATATGTTTAAAACTAAATCGAACCAAAGTTTATTGAATCAGTTTCTGTTTTTATTTTTTTTAAATTGAATTGAACTGTTCGGTGGAGAACTAAATTGACTCAAAACTGAACCGTGAACAACCTTGATGTTAAATTGTTAAAAACTTTCACAATTTAAATTTTTAATGAATTAAGTTAAATAAATAATCACAAATTTTTTTAAACTTTCACAATTAGTTTTTTCTTAATTTATATTTAATGGAGCTTCAAAAAAAAGTTAAGTAAATAATCAATCTTAGTCAAAATTTTCTATTGAAGCGCCATTAAATATAAATTTAAAAAAAAAACTAATTTCACGTTAACATTACACATACGCCTAGTTTTTTACCTAATTTTATCCCAATAATAATTGAAACAAATCACCAAATTAATTTCAAAATAAAATAAAAATAATTCACTTAATCCTCATTTAAGCTTGCTACGTACCAAATTCATGCCTTTAATTAATATCTATTAATGGATGACCCGAAAATATTTTTTGAACGATTATTTCTTAGGTTTTGATATTTGAGAATTCTCTCATGAACAAAAGAATGTGTAGTAAACAAATGTCATGTTGACATGACCTGTATAGATTGTCATATTCGCACAAATCAAGTTTATATATGACATTTCGTTTATCACGATTAACTAAAAACACTCGATTTGAAAATTCAATCGAAAACACTAAGGTCACGACACTTGTTCTAGATATAGACCCTACTCTAATGACTCGCTTCTGGGAGGTTGCCCAATTCAATTCATGAGTTTCTGTGTAGAGCTAGAGAAAGAAAAAGGGATTGAGTACATTCTTGGAAATCAAGCATCTCTAATTCAAAGGGTTGGCACTTGTTGAAGCTTGTGGCATTGTTAGAGATAAACTCTTATCTCCTACAAATACGCATACACATGTATAGGATTAACACACATGTATATGATCACCACAACACCACATCTGTGCTTATCTCTTGTGTGTTTATCTGATGCTACTGTCATGTATATCTGATACTCACCTTTGTGTATTTATACCAAGCTCCTCACTGGTTCTCAGTGTGGTGAGCATTACAATCTACTTCTCTTATTCATAGGCATGTTTGTTATATATGTACAAGAAGACAAAGACAAGGCTTCAAAGTGCATAGTCACAAAGAAATCAACACTGAGCTATAAACTTAACTTATATCCATTTTTTATAAATTTTATCAAAAGATATTCTGCAAATATCATCGACATTCTTTTATTTCTCTCCATAAGAAAAGGTCCAAATCCTCTCTCTATCAAATACGGTATGGATCCTTAGCTTGAAGTCGAAAAATCCCTTCTTAGAGTAATAGGTCAATGGCTTGGGAAGACAGAATGTTCTATCAATATTGGATCAAGGGTAGACAATTCGAGCTGATTTAAAAAAAAAGTATTAAAAGTTATAACCTAGGGAAATTGCCAGAGTATGACTTCATAGGGTGTATGGATGGTAGAACAATCTCAACTTCATCCTGCTCGAGGACAAAAAGTAATCAGAATACTTAAACGAATAATATAACTGTAGAAAAATGTTGATAAGTAATTTGAGTTTGACAATCATAAGGATTAATATTCTTAGTATTAAGGATAAATATTAAACACTTATTAACAATCATATATTATTATTTTCTCAAAAAAAAAATAATCATATATTATTAAATTCAAAGCCCACCTTATCCAAATCTAACCCACTTCTTATTCTACTCCAAACCCAATATCTCCCATGACACTTAGCAGAGCTCGATTCCTAGATGAGGTCAGAGATGGAGCGACTTGAACCATTGTGCCCTTCTTAATTTATCACAATCAATTATTCCCTAATTTTGAGATATTTCGTGTCTCTATAAAAAATAAGTCGCCCATTACATTTTGAAATACATTAGTAATATAAAATTATATATTTATAGCTTAACTTGGATATCGTTCTTATGATACTAATAACAATGTTTTGCACATGCTTCACAAATATGAATTCATTAGATACATAAGATTCAAAAAAAAAAGACATAAAATTATTATTACTCACGTACCCAATTAATTTAAAATTATATTATTCCATATGAGTCCTAATCCGACCCGATTAATGGTTTTAAATTTGTACCGACATCACCTCCATATTAAAAATAATTCGACAAAACAAAGTGGCACGGTGTCGCGTTGAGAGG
Source organism: Geranium brycei (assembly GCA_036897365.1). Lineage (NCBI taxonomy): Eukaryota > Viridiplantae > Streptophyta > Magnoliopsida > Geraniales > Geraniaceae > Geranium > Geranium brycei. The sequence continues at coordinate 2,642 of JAYMTP010002024.1, forward strand.
CTGCCAGCTGTGCTTTGCTCCGACAATCATCCACGTGAGTGAAAAACGACAAGAGCTACCTAACCCACCAAGGGGCACGTGTCGGAAGGAGATTGATGTGGTAAGAGGAACCTCCACGTGTCCCTGTTACGACGTCGTATTTAAAGCGAACGAGCAGAACCGAACAGACACAGACATCTAAAAAATGCAGCCAATGAAGCAAACGGCGACGAACATAGCGGCCATGGACAAGAGCAAGGCCACTTCCCAAGAAAAGGTACTTATTTACTCTTTTGCCATTATGTTAATGATTAGTAATAATAATCTCAATCTCTGACCAGTCCAATTAAGCTTATTAAATACTTTATTTATTAGTTTTCAGTTTCATTTATTTTTTTATAAGTTTCTGATTAATTTCAGAAGATTTTTCTCGACTGAGTAGTACTTACAGTAAATTTCTGATTATTTTTTGAGATTTTAATTTAATTTATTTTTAGATTATTTTTTTAAAAAGTTCTTCAACTTAGTAGTTAATTAATGTGTAATTTAGAATCTAGCGCGACTAAAATAAATGAATAAACTGGAGCTTAGTTTGGTTAGCTTAATTTTCATCACAAATATTTATTAAAATAATATAAATATTTAATATAATATAAAATAATTTATTAAATTTTAGAGTAATTTTTTTGAAAATTACATTACTACCCCTCTCTACTCGTATACCCACCCTACCCAAATATTTTTATTGAGCTTCAAACCTTAGTTTGAGCTCAAGGGGCGAGTAGGAGTGTCCATTACTAAGTCATGTTCAAATTGATAATTCTAAAGTAAATAAAATAACGTAACTGTCCTAGTATACAATAATTCATTAAATTCAGTTATTTGAGGGAGTTTCTAGAAGATTTTCTCCCATGGATTGGTACTTATTGTTTTTTCATGACACTATTGGCATTTCCTCAAAAAAAAAATGACACTAATGGCATGACCTGTAAATTATTTTACCAGAGTGGGTATTTTGGTAATTCTGACGATTGTTGTTTCGGGTTTATAGGTAGAGAGAATGACGAGTAAAGACCCGGCGGAGAAGGAGGAGGCGACGATGAGGAAGGACGCGAAGATCGCACAGGCCGAGCTGGAGAAGCAGGAGGCGCGTGCGCACAACGCAGCGACCGCGACTGGGCCTGACTCGTACTCGACCACGGGGCCCACTGGGACCCACACTGGGACCCACACTGGGACCGACCAGGTGTGTGCGCTGCCCGGGGACGGGACCGGGCATGTGACGGAGGGGGTGTTGGGCTCGCACCCTGTTAGGCCCAACCCAGTGACGGGCCGAACCACGGCCCATGATAATCGTACTGGAGGCACTGGGCCTACGTATTAGTACTGATATGGGCTGCTTTGGTAGTGGAGGGCAGTGATCCTGTGCGTGCGATACCACTGGTTGCAGTTGTTTCTTCTTTCTTGTTGTTGTTACTGAGAAAACTCTGATATTATATCATGTGTTTTTTTGAAGTGTATGGTTTTATTATAATAATATTGTATTTTGATATTGCAATATTGTATAAATAAAGAAAAATTCTGGGTTGAAAAATAGGAGTGCCCACCATATTATGATCATGTGAAGAGTTATAATATTGCGATTGGAAATTGCAATATCATGTAAATTATAAATGAAGAAATAGAAATTTGAAGGAAAAATATAAAGCGCCCACCATGGGCGACCACAAGGTTAAGAGCTTTGTGCTCTACCAACTGAGCAAGACGGGCTTTGAACAGAGACGGAATTTATGATTCATAACTCAGTCATATCTCAATATACATGTTTTATATTGATGGAACAGTTTTTTTTTTTGGTTTTTTTTTGGCATTTTACAGGTAAGGTAGTTATACGGCACAAACCCTGAGAGATTATATACTAGTAAAGTGAGATTATATACTAGTAAAGTGTCGAACTAATTGATATATGTTGGGTGGATGTTACTTAGGAGGAGCATTTAAGAAAAACTCACATACAAATTGGCGTACATTTGACTCAGAAAATTAGTATGTTGGGTTTATGGTCTAATGTATGTATATAAACTCTTTTTATACTCAGTAATCTTCTGACGTGTGCCTTTGAACTCACGTGAATATCTAACAATCTCTACCTCCACATTGAGTCTCATCACATCGGGTTGGTTTTTCTTACACCAAACTTTTTTAATTGGTCTATTTAATACCATAAAATCTGTATTCATCATTTATGGGGCTCACCTTGAGAGGAGTTGATCATGATCATGAGCTTACCAGTCATATGAGTACCCAACCCACTTTACCAGGAGTCTACCGAACTAGGGTTCTTATACCACTGTTGAGAAGATTCGAGCCTTATACAGGAGGAGCACCAACGAAAAACCCATATACACATTAGAGCATACATTTAACCCAAAAGACTAGTCTAGTCAGTATTGAATTTAATGTGTATCTAGGCTTCCTTGAGTGTTCCTCCTGGATAAGATCATTTTTGGTCAAAGGTGACCTCCAATGTGTATACATATTTTTCTTGAGTGCCCCTCCTATGTAATCTCTAACAATAGTATTAGAGCCCTGGTTCGATACTCTTCTTGTAAAGTCGGCAGGTACTCCTACACTGGTAAGACCAGGACCATGGTCATATCCTCTCATGCTTAGGCACTTATAGGATGAAAAAGGTCATTGTGAGATTGAGCAGACCAAAGTTAAAGTATGTGATTAGGGAGACCTAAGACGATGTGATGAGACTCAATGTAGAGGTGGAGATTGTTAGGTCCACATATGAGTTTAAAGTCCAACATCGGAAAAGTACTAGTATTATTGGACACCAAACTCAATAAGTTAATCTTTTAGGTCAAACGTGACTCCAATTTGTCTATATGCTTTCCTTAAGTGCTCCTCATAGACAAGAGCCGAATCTCTCCCGACAAATACATTACTATAGTTAAGAATATAAATAGTTTTAAAATACGTTAATTATTTTATAATAATCTTAGTCCTCTTAAAACTATGTTAGAAGAGAACAATCATGAATTAATACTATAAATAATTTTTAAAATTCTATAATAATAATGTATAATTCTTTTTAACTATATTACAAGTGAAAAATCATATTAGGCAAGGATAAATTATTTTTAAAAGTAAATGAAAGCTTATGAGTGAAAAATTATTATTCAATGAGTGGAATTTGATCACGAAGTAAAACATTAGTGATTTTAATTTTTAAAATACAAATCATATGTGACCTGAAACACTGGGCCTTAATCTCAGAAAGCCCAATAAAATCCAGCCCAGCACACAATAACAAAGCGAAACACAACCCAATAAGAATAGAGAGAAAATAAAATCATAATCAGAAAATCATAATTGAATTGAACTCTCTATCTAACCCTCGGGGAAAAAAAATCCCCGATTCTTCTGAAGCTGCAATTTCTTCGAGTTCGATCCTATTTTCGCTTCTGGGATCTTCAGTCTCACCTCAAATCGAGCGTTGCTGAACCCAATTTCATTCGGAATCATCTGAGGAAGATGAACAGTTTTGATTGATTTGGCTCACCAAACCAGCCAGGTTTGCTGATTTCATAGTTTCTTCTGCAATGAAAGTGTTGATTTTGTGTTTGGTCGATTCATTGTTCATTCATGTGATCGTTTTATGATGTATTTGTTGCGATTTCAGCATTTGTTGTACAATTTTCCAATACCCAGAACCCCAAATCAAAAATAGGGCTAATAGGTGAAGGTGTGTTTCTGGGTGATTTACTAGGTTACTATTGTCTCAAGTTTATAATATTACTGATGCAATGAGATGCTACTATTTTGGAAATGATAGTTGATTCAGTGCATATTTTGGTGCTCCTATGATTTCACTCATCTGGGTATTCCTCAAAAATAATAGTGTTTACAAGTTTATTTCTCTCGAATGTTAGCCAGAACTATAATTTTTATTCCCTAATTTACTAGAGCTTGTATTTTGGTTAGGATCCATCTGTTACCTGTGATTTCCAGTTAAGGTTTCAATCGAACGTCGGGAACGTCGGGAAACATGAGTGTTGAACCATTTAACAGGTATGCTTTTTTCCTTCCTGAACTAGTTATAGTTTAGATAAAGGCATTGGCATTTTATTCTTTAGCCAAACGATTGTTATGACTGCTGCTAATAATTTGACTGGTGTTTTTAGGTTGGTTAAGCTGGCAGGTAGAGCATTTTACGATGATATATCCACAAAAGGAGAGAATCAGCCAAAATTGGGGAGGAGTGACAACCGAGGAATTGCTGTGGTGGTGCTTGATGCCTTAACTAGGTTGGTTTCTTTTAATTACTAAACATATTCCAAAAGGGATTTGTAAACTTAAGTCTTTGCTAAAAGAAAAAAATTGTAGTGAGAGACAAGAGGTCTATATGGCCGAGATATACATATCTAGATGACCAGGTTGAGTTTTCATTAAGGTTAAAATTAATCTTTGATTGGAAATTGAACCAACATAAATTAGACTTTTCTGCCTTCAATTTGTTTGTAATCTGGATAATTTTATCAACAATATGTCCGTTACAATATTTACGTCGATAAGGATTGCTTCATGGAGGTGTGATATCATAAGTTTTTTTCTGAACACATTTGCAGTTGTCGTAAGTTTGTTTTGTTTCCTTTGTTAGAATGTTTTCTTCTTCTTTTTTACTGGTTATAACTATTATACCATGGGAGTATTCTGTAAGGACATCTATATTTATGGTTTGGTTCTTTTGTCTACTGATATTTTCTTCAAGGGAATGCATAACATGTCGTTTCTTATTTTCTATTATAACTGTGAAAATCATTATAGAGTTACTTTTGTATATGAACATTATCTAATACTTGAACAATTTCTTTTAACTGGAATTTGCGTTTCTGTTTGCTTTTGTACATTGATTCTGGTTGAATTATAGTGCGTTAATGATTACTAGACGTGTTATGTCATTTTACGACTTACGAGACATGTTCTCTTTTGGACCAGACGACAATGGGTCAGAGAAGAAGATTTGGCAAAAGACTTGAAGTTGCACTCTAAGCAACTTCGTCGAACTCTACGGTTTTTTGAAGAAGAGAAACTAGTAACTAGAGATCACAGGAAAGAGGTCAGTGTTTCCTGTAGCTCAGTTTACTTTGCTTCCAGTATTCATTTTTACTTGTTATGTTTTATTTACAAGTAGATATGCTTTGTTGCTCCAATACTACTGTTTGTTTCAATTTATTCTATTATTGCAGTAAATGCATATTTTAAAGTTAATTGTTTTTTTTATGTTACCGGTTTGGAGGCTGCTTTTGTGACTAAAAAGTACTTGATAACAACAAACAATATTTTGTTCAATTATTTTTTTATTTTATCTTTTTATGTATTTTTTGGGGCTGTGTTGCCTATCTTGACGATGTTTCTTTAAGTGCTTGAAGGGATGCTTTTGTTTCTTTTTGGAAGCACTGAATTACATCAAATGAGTATTAATTCAATGCTCTTCGTGGAATTGCTACAAGTATGCCAATTTTTTTAGCAAGCTGAAAGGTTCTCCTTTATTTCCACGTGAATGATCTCTGATAATGCTCGATTCCCATTTCATTAGTTTTCGTCAACAAATGTTCCCTTCAATGAATGTGGAATAGATTTTCGATGTTTTCTTTATATGTACCCATATGGACCTCCATTAGTAAGGAGCAGTTTCTTGCTCATACACCAACCTTAATTTAGGAAAAGGGTGACTGTGAAAGTCAGAGAACACTTGTCTTGCTTACCTTACCTAACTGATATTTATGGGAAAATGGCAAAAACGTACTGTATACTATCACACTTTGCAAGAGAGTGTTGTGTACTTTGATAATGGCAAAAAGGTGCTGCGAAGTTTAACTTTTTGTGCAAAATGTGTGTATTTGTACAAAAATGACGAAATTGCCCTTAAAATTAAGAATTTTTTATAAAGAAATTTAAAAAGTTTTTCTTTGTATAAGCAAATTTTGTAATTTAATATTTTGGTTAAATTAGTTAAAAATCATTTTATAAAATTCTTCATTTCAGGGGCAATTTTGTCAGTTTTTACAAATGTACACATTTTGCACAAAAAATTAAAGTTCGGAGCATTTTTTCGCCATTAACAAAGTACACAACACTCTCTTGCAAAAGTGTGATAGTATGCATCACCAGTTTGCAATTTTCCCTTGCTTTATCAAATACATGGTTGCCCAGTTTTCTTCAAGATTTCATCCATATTTTGTCTGTATGATTTGATATCGGATATCAATATAATGTATAAATAAGTGTTAAGGTAATGTTTGAATTTGGCTCAGACGGCTAAGGGTGCAAAAATATATAGTGCTGCTGTAGCTGCCACGGCTGATGGGACACATGGTGGGAAGGAGGGAGAGGAAAAGATTAAACTGCACACTCACTCTTACTGTTGTTTGGATTATGCTCAGGTTCTTCCTCTCACGCTCTCACTTTTTTGTTGTATACTATATAAGGAAAATGGCAAAAACCTGCTGTGTACTTTGTAAATGGCAAGAAGGTGCTATGAGCTTTTACTTTTTGTGCAAAATGTGTGTATTTGTACAAAAATGACGAAATTTCCCTCAACATTAAGAATTATTATTTTTTAAATAAATATTTTTAAAAGCTTTTCTGAAAATATCTTGTAACTAAAATTTGTATAATCAAATTTTGTAGTTTAATTTGTTTGTAATTTTTTTATAAAAATCTTAATTCTTAATTTAATGGGCAATTTCATCATTTTTTTGCACAAAAAATCAAAGTTCAGAGCACCTTTTTGCCATTAACAAAGTACACAGCACCCTCTTTGCAAAAGTGTGATAGTATACAGCACAATACATTTTCCCAATATATGTATTGTGCATTTCTGAAAAGATCTAAAAGTAAAATGTGTTGCAGATATTCGATGTTGTCAGGTACAGACTGCATCGTATGAATAAAAAACTTAAAGACGAGCTTGAACAAAAGAACACGGTTCAGTTGTATATGTGCCCAAATTGCGGGAAAAGGTTTCTTCGTTTGCCTTCTTGATTTCCTTATCTATACAAGAAGAAACGAGTTTTATATTCCCGACGTCTTCTATATAGATACACTGCTTTTGACGCGCTGCGGCTGGTCATTAATCCGGAAGACGAATGTTTCCGCTGCGAGAACTGTGAAGGGGAGCTCGTCGCCGAGAGCGACAAGGTCGCCGCTCAAGACGTGGGGGACGGAGACGACAACGCAAGGAAGCGGCGGCGTGAAAAGTTAAAGGATATGCTTCAGAAGCTCGAGGTACAGATTAAGCCACTCGTGGATCAACTCAGCAGAGTTAAAGATTTACCCGTTCCTGAGTTCGGGACTCTCCAAGCATGGGAAGCACGAGCAAATGCCGCTAGGCGCGCTAACGGCGATCCGTCCAATGATCCCTCCAAATCCTCTCAAGGCGGTTACAGTGGAACGCCGATGCCGTTCCTCGGGGACACGAAAGTGGAGGTCGCCTTTTCTGGCGCCGAAGGCAAGGGGGATGATGTCAAATCCGATGCCGCGGATCCGGGCTTGAAGGTTCTTCCGCCGTGGATGATCAAGCAAGGAATGAATCTCACGAAGGAACAGCGCGGAGAGGTCAAAGAAGAGGATTCACAGCTCGACGTCAAGTCGGCCGCAGAGTCCTCTGACGATAAGAAAACCGCTATTGAAAGTGACGACAAGAAGAATATACAGGTTTGTCATCTTTTGAACTCTTCATTCTCGTCCTCAATAGTATATGGATTTTACTTTTCGGTTTTATATAAAGTCTGACCTGGAAATTTATATTCTGCAGTAGGGCTGTTCTTGGTTTGGTTTAGAACCGAACCGATCAATTTGGTTTTAAGAAAATAAAAACCGAAACCGAAACCGAACCAATGAAATTTGGTTCGGTTTTGAACTTGTCGGTGTTCGGTTTGTTATGAACCGAATATCATGAAATCCTCACATTTTAGACCCTTTTGATTTATTATTCGACTCATCGGTTAGATTTTCTTTAAACTGGCTTTCATGAAATTTTCACATTTTTGGGCCGATTTTGAATTATTATGTTATTTTTTGCTGGCTCGATATTTTTAAGGCCCAATTAATAAAGATCGATGACTTAAAATGAGCCATGTGTTCAAATCGTTTGGTTTTGGTTCGGTTTGGTTTTTTGTCTGTTCCCATTTTATAAACCGAACCGATGAAATTTGGTTCGGTATCTATTCTGTTCGGTGGTTTTATATAAAATCTGACCCGGAAATTTATATCATGCAGGATGAGTATGCAAAGGCTTATTACGCCGCCCTGCTTGCAGAACAACAGAAAAGAAAAGAAGAAGCCGCTAAAGCGCTCCAAGAGACGGCAGACACAGACATGTCTAATGATGGCTCTCGTGTGTCTCCTAATCGTCAAGTTGGCATGAAGTCTAAACGCGAGGACGATGATGATACCGAATGGGAAGATGCTCCAGTTACAGGTAAATATAAGCAAATATGGGTGTTTTTTCATAACTGATCTTTCGTATTCGGTTTTTACATACATCGATTTCTGCCAAACTTAATGAGATCTTGGTAGGGTTGTTCATGGTTCGGTTTGTTTTTTTGAACTGAATTTCATTAATTTCTCACATTTTAGGCTGTTTTGACTTATTGGTTTTCGGTTCGGTTTTCTTTGGACCTATTTTCATGAAATTCTCACATTTTGGGCTGGTCTTGACTTATTTTTTTGCCGGGTCAATATTTTTTGGCACAATTAAAAAAGATGGATGACATAAAATGAGCCACGTGTCCAAATTGATCGGTTTTTGGTTCGGTTATTTTTCAGTCGGTTCGGGCCAGTTCGGTTTGGTCGGTTAGGTTATTTTTGGGCAGCCCTAGATCTTGGGGTTTTGACTGTCTCCAAGCTATCGATACAGAAATTACTAACAACTCAATGGTATAAGAGTTATTTTGTTGATACACATTATGTTCCGAGCCTGCGACTGATACTGTTAAGTTAGCAAAACAAGGATAGTTTTTGGTTTTGGTCTTTTGTGCAAAGACCTGAAGGCTTTTTAGGAGTGTTCTAAAACTCGGGATTGGGGAAAACTCAGCTATGTGAAAATAATTAGTTCAAAGCATGTGTAGAAATAAAAATAAAAATTGATCCACTTTGATCAGGTTTGATAAAGTTGACCAAGTGAGAATTCAGTAGAACTAAACCACCGAGGACTTGTTCTAAAACTCGGTCAACTTGAATTTACCGAGTTCTCGGGGAGAATACAGGAGTTTTAGTTTTGGCAGTGCTCTAAAAATTTCCCGATGATTCGTATGCGATTAATCCTGACTATAATCCCGAATTAGTCCCCAGAGCCCCTCTTTGCCCGACTAGCGCTTGACGGTTTTTAGAATCTAGTCCTTACTAGATTGTATTTTCTTGGTATAACCGGTAAAAGAGACGGGAAGACTTAGATTTAGTTCAACATTGTATGCAATAGCAAGAACTTGTGATGCAGTCACCGAAATACACGTTTCATATATTTCCCGTGTCACTACAGGTAATGGAACGACGAGCGAAGGCTATAAGGTCAACGATCTGAATGTTCAAGCCGACGCCTCAGCGGATGAGGAGGAAGACGATATTTGGGAGGAAGACTAAACAACATAGCTACGCAAGGTTTCAGAATTTTCTAAATTTAAGGTCAGAAACAACAATTTGATGACATCAAAATCTTTGAAGTGATCTGTAAAATACTAATGCCAATCTTTGAAGTGATCTGTAAAATACTAATGCCAGTATTTCTGGTTATGAACTCTTCCATTTTATTGTGGATTATCTATGGCTATGACAATAATATGTGAATTGAGATCATTACAGACATGGACTTTGGACTTTTACAGATGAACAAAATCCTGAATGATCTTATAGGACCCTCTACCCTACAATGAGGAATGGTGCCAATTTTAGGACCCAATTGACTTCTTTTATAGTACAATTATATGTGGATTCGTGGGTATGTTAAATTTTGAAGTGATAGTAATATATTTTCGATTTAATATATATTTGATTTTTAACACAAAAACTCTTCAGATTTAATTCATGTATAGTCCAGTCCAACCCAATCGCAATCATTTTCGATTTATGTTTAGATTTTATGGACTGGGCTGTCCATTTCAATCTAACAAAATTGAAGAAACTCTTTGTCGGGCACATGATTTTTTGAGCGTTGCTTTTTTTGACAATGAATAATAGAATCTCGATAAATTAGACTCATTTTGACTTTATAATTACTTGATAAGTGGAATAGGCGTATCAGATTGATCTCCGGTTGTGCTCGTTTTTGTTACAATTGTTTATGTAATGAATTTAAATTTGTTCCAAAAATTCATTAACTTTTTTTCAGGTTCGAGTTAAGGATATGAATATATCTAATATTAAAAAATATATATATTTACGCCTTAAATAATAACTATCATTAGTTTAGAACACTGATGCGGTGTGATTTCAACTGATATCAAAGCAAAATAATAATGCCTGCAAGCGTTCATGCACATGTTTTGTTGAAGAAAAATTCAACATTTGAATTTCACAAGGCTTAATTAAGCTAGATTAACAAAATATTACAATAAAATTTATTTGCAAGGAAATATTTTTAGGCAGATTAGCAATTGCAGTTCTAGTTTGCAATTTGTGTACCAATCAATATAAATGGAGGAACAAAAAAAACTGGAAATCACTCTATACCATGCTTGATTTTTCCGTTGTGTCGTCATAAGATCTTAATCACCTTGTAGGCAATAAAGTTGGCGGATATTCCCAGAAGCTGTCACAAAATCGAAGCGATGTAGTCAAATAGTGTATAACCGAAGATGTGATATTTTCTGGATACTGATAAGTAATTTCAACATGAACTATCAAACAAAGGAGAAAGTAAAAGAACTGAATTAGAAAGACGAGGAGCCAAATATTTAATTTTAGGTTCATTTCATGGAAATAGTATCTAACCGAAGATGTCATATTTTCTGGATACTGATAAGTAATGTTATCATGAACCATCAAACAAATGTGAAAGTAAGAGAATTATATCAGAAAGGTATGAAGCTAAATATCTAGTTTTAGGTTCGTTTCATGCACCGATTTTTCTCTGGACACCAATATGCAAAAGCAGCCCAACGACGTCTAAAAATCCCAGATTAATCTTTTGATTAGTCCCCTATTAATCCCCGATTAGTCTGATTAATTCCTGATCAGACCCTAGAGATTCCATCTGCCCGACTAACACCTAACGTTTTTTTTCAGAGCACTGCCAATAGTACAACTAAAATGGCCAAAAGGGTTACCCTGAGATAATAATAACAAGAAGACAATGAGAGTTGGTATATTTTCTTATAAGCATTGGTTCAGTCTGTAACTGGTTCAAGCTAAGGGTGGCTCGGTAAATTTTGCAGGAATCTCGAAAATACTGACATATGAATAGGAAATGGCGTTAAAAAACAGGAGATGATCGTTACCATATAGCCAGTCTTTGAAGCACATATGGAGCGCAGATGATAATTCCTTTTTTCTATTTTCCTCTAGGGGCGTCTCCTTCAACGTTCGTTTGATTTCTTCTAAGTTCTTTTGCTGAAATGGAAATAAAAGATTTAGCCAAGCATCATATAGAAAATATGAATTCAATCATATCAATATAATGAGCGTGTTCCATGGATAAACCTTTTTTTCCTGAGCAGCAAGATAGGCAGCTGGTAAGGTGAATGGATTGTCCTTTGTAGACCCGGAGGAGCCACCTCCAAACCAGTTTGGAATCTGTAAATCAACAAATATATTATATAAATACTTATACATCGCATTTCTATGAGAAGTGATATGTCAAAATTCTTCATACATCTCCATAAACAGAAATCTAAATTAATCTTGCAGGTTAAATGTCAATTTAGTAGGGACGGCAACAGGGCGGATTTAGTGATCCCCATCCCCTATCCCGTCGGATCGGGGATACTCGTTGGGTTCGGGGATTTGTGTCATCCCTACAATTTAGCATACAACAACTCAGTGTAGAAAAACAAAATTTGGCGCTGACCAGGAATTCTGTGAACTGGTCAGGATCGACATGAGCAGCTGTTTCAGCTTGAGCATCAGATACACCTGCAGGATGAGTTAACGAGTCATGGGGATCAACCGCTCCTAATGCCAGTGGTTCATTCCATTTGTTGATAGTTGCGTCGATGCCAACTTCAGTCATGTGTTGTTCCAGCTGAGAATAAAATGTATTGTATGGTGCCACCTGATAAAGGTTGGGTTCAGAAAAAGGACATAACAAAAAAGACGCACATTAAAAATGTTAGTGTTAATGAGAAGGGAGGAGTCCACGTGGCGGCAAGTGAACTGCGTTAAAAATGGTTGGGAACATTGCCGGATATCCAGATATGTATGGTGTACAGAACCACCAGTAAGTGTTAAAACCGAGTACATATGTATCAAAATTGTCTTGCAGAGTTCACATTGTCGGGTTCTTCAACGACCTTTTCCAAATAGAAAAGAAGAAGAAGAAGCAAAACTGAAGATAACCATATTATGTACAAGTTGGATACATGAAAATTGTAAATTGGACATGTTTTCTGGTTAAGATTCATGCCAGCGCCATGAGTCGAACTATGGCCACCTGACCACATGTTTTCATGCAGTTGACCATTTGGACAAGTAAGCTTTGGTTCACTTTGGCAACTTAGTTTTATGCACAAACTGTCAATACTATCTTTAAGATAACTAAACTCCCTATAGTTCGTTAAAGCACATAAGGGTATTATGAGGGAAATAACATAACTAAATGAAGTGTTCTTAATTTTTACAAAAAATGAGAAAGTGGGCAATTAATCTTGAACAGAGGGAGTAATACACTAGAGAACAAAGCCATAAATGCACAGCTTTCAATAAGAAATGTGTACTGGCTGGCATAGAAACAAAACAATTATGGCAAGCATTCAAAATGCACAAGCCAGAAACTGGCTATCACAGAATCTTAAATTTGAGAGGTACACAAGAATATTAATATTGTCATCCCAGCACTTAAAATTAACACGTGAAATAGACTTACTTGTAGTTTATGGTTATCCCCAACAATAAGTGGTCGGTGGTTTACACCCAAGAAGAACACACATTCACGACAATTGGCAATGCAGATTCGTTTTGCCACTGAAATTACATGGACCCGCTCGCAGTGTTCCACTCTCAATGCCTGTTGGAGACATGGAATTCATAAGTCTACGAATCATTACCAACAAGAAAGTATCGACAATGCACATCACTCCACATTCTCTAGAAACAATAGAGGTTATATCTAGCGGCATGTGTCACCAGGTAACAGGAACTTGCGACACGTACAAATTGGAGGAAATACTTGTGGACTAAAGAAATATGATCCGCCAGGGATTCATGAAATTTCCAGTTAAAAGAGACAAAACATATGCTTTTATATATTTACCTTGCCAACAGCTCCAAGAACTATAGTTGCATCAGAGCATCCATAGATAGTGGCATACTTCAAAGGTGCCAAGATATAAATGACAGACTCATGGCAGTTCAAAACCTGCATTAGCGGAATATGCCAGAGTTGATAAACTAGCAAAAATAGAGCGAACCATTTCATTTGACAAATCATTTCTGAGATTGACAGAAATGATAATGCATTCTTGTTCATTTTTAGCTTGAAGAATGATTATGCAATAATGGGCTTACCACTTTTCTATACTTAAGTTTACAGTAGTTTACATAGTCAACCTCTTCTAGATATAAGAGCTAACCATTACATGAGAATATTAACCCTAACCTTCACCACTCACTATTTTTCAAGCATTGAAAGCCAAGAATCAGAGAGAACAATATTAAGTAACATGTGAACAAATCTTAACCCATAAAGTATTTGTGGCATGATATTTTACACTAGAATGCAACGTCAAAGAAAATAAACGCCAAACTATCTAACCTTCAAGGAAGAACCTTTAACATCAGATGCTTGCTTTACAAGTGATGATTTGGAGATTCCCTCTATATAACATGGACCCCTAGCACTTGTCGAGGCCTTTGGTGTACTTGTGCAAGCATCATCCATTGAAACGTCTTGATCCAATGAACCAGGTGACCCATTTTCTTTTGTGGAAATTCTTTCAGTTAGATGCTCCAGTGCAGCAGAGATATTCTGTAGAAGCCAATCAAGAACTTGCGTGGCAGGAACAGGAACAGCAGGCATATCGGGATCTGAATTTGCAAAAAACGGAGCAGCTTGACTCAAGGGAATGCCATCATGTCCCTTATCACCAAATTGAATCAGAAACCCAAGGTGCTCAAACCTTTCTATGGTCATAACCTAAAATAATAAACCCAAATTAGTGGATAGAAGAACCCATAAAACTAATACATAACATATATCATGAACACTGATAAAATATTAAGTTGACGAGATTATAAAGAGGAATCATATCCACTCTTCCCCTAGGGAGACCTGCACGATTTCATTTCACATAAACTTCAATATTGTAAATCCAATAACGCAAATTCTAGGAAGCACAGAAACTTAAAAAATACATGTCCCGTGTCAGATACAGAACACTCAATGTCTATTTTATTATTTGCAGAAGAAAAAATAATAATAAACATGATGGATGATAAATTTCAAGGGGCATCCACTGATGTGTTTTCCTAGTGTTTTCAGCATATGTAATCAAAAATTTTAAAGAAAATGCTATTGACCTACTCTTTGTTTACATGTTAAAAATGTTTTTTTAGAAAATGGTAACTCGTAGAAGTTTTTGAACTGAGTGCAGACTAAGATTTTATAAAAATCTCTTGATCATCCTTAGCTATAATTTTTTAGAGAACTCAAAAACATGCAATTATTTTTATAAATAATGAATAATGTATCTAGTTGACATTTTCTTAATTGAGCTCTGACCATGTTCTCCACTGCTACACCAATAAATTGTTATTCTAATGCCATTAAAACATTAAGGACCCTCTACATCCCCATTAGCAAATATCACCCTCACTACTAATTGGTCCCGCGATTACATGGTGGTTTGTGCTTAAAGTTGGCTAACTGAGCTAAAAATCCAAGAATATGTTGTACTTCAAGATGGTTGTGGAGGTAATGAAAGAAAAGTATAATGAAATGTAGAGGAATAGTAGCTTTTAACAAACCAAAGAATCTTCCCCTTCCCCCTCAACAGGCTCCGCCAAAATAGAAACCATGTTAGCCAAGTGCTTCTGTAAATAGGATAACTGATGTGCCTCCTCATCAGCTTGCGATGGCATGAATCTACGACTGTTGCAGCGCACAAGCTGCATAAGAGAAAGACGTATTGTGGTGATAGTAAGTTTGTTTGAGCATTTACAAACCAACTCAAACAGTTGAGAAAGATAGAGAAACAAATCCAAACAATAAATGGACTCCAAATAAACAATAAAGCATATTGCTACAAGTAGCCATTTAACTGACTATAATTAAATTATATATGTGAATTATCCAAGAAAACACATAAGTGCCTCAAAGGTTAAAAAACTCTATACATGTGAGCAGGTAGAAATTTTGGGGCCCAACTATGCATCTTGCCTGGCAATATCCAGGTAAGATAAAGTATTAAATTATAAAGTTTTGTGTCTAAAGCATAAATCGCAATATTTGGCAAAAGAAATTCTTCAAAAAATTGCCAATTGTTGCATGATACATATAATTTCATCAGCAAATTTGATATCAAGTATCAACCACTTATTAAACAAGCAAAACAATCAGCCTAAACAAATACCTCTGAAACTCAACCACAGAATCATTTTAAGCCCCATCATTTATTTCCAAAATACCGATGTAATGCATTACAGTTACCAATGTATCGAAAGGACTATACAGCTTAACTACATATAAGCTGCCGAATTAATAATTAGAACAAACCCACTTCAGAAACATTACCCTTCCTATTCAAGTTCTGCACCAACTCACCTCCGCAATCAAAATTTCAACAATATTTGAAATCAAGAACATTTGAATGATAAAAAAAATTGCATCTAAATACATGGCCCATCTTTTTGAGATTAACATATCCGATTTCAGCGGCACTTTAGAATTGGCCTGCAATTTAAGAATTCCACACAAACGCAAACAAAACACTCAATCCATATATGCCAATTAGTAAACACATTATATTGTTTGAGATTAACATATCCGATTTGAGTGGCATTTTAGAATTGGCCTAAGAGGCGACAGAGCCGACAAGTACCCATCAACATTGCCATTCCAATTCGTAAGCTACCAAAATTCTACCCAATTCAACTATTCACCACAATCACAACCCCATTTACATTATCAAACACCTTGTCTAAATACATGGTCCATCTTTTTGAGCTTAACATATCCGATTTCAGTGGCATTTTCAAATCACCCCACAATTTAAGAATTGCACATAAATGCAAACAATCTCTACACTCAATCCATATATGCCCATTAAATTCGTCAATATTGCTATTCCAATTAGTAAGCTGCAAAAATTCTACAATCCCCACAAATTCAAACACGAGATACACCCAATTCGTAAGCTGCAAAAATTCTACAATCCCCACAAGTTCAAACACGAGATACACCCAATTCGATAATTCACCACAATCACAACCCAAATCGAGCATTGTAAACCACACAACCAGATCAACATTGCACCCAATTACCTGCTGAGCCGGCAAGTAATATTGCTATTCCAATTCGTAAGCTACCAAACTTCTACCCAATTCAACAATTCACCACGATCACAGCCCCATTTACAAACTACACTCAATCCACATATGCCCATTAAATTCGTCAATATTGCTATTCCAATTCGTGAGCTTCAAGAATTCTACAATCCCCACAAATTCAAAAACGAGAAACACCCAATTCAACAATTCACCAGAACCAGATCAACATTGCACCGAATCATTACCTGCAAAGGCGACAGAGCCGACAAGTAGCCATCAAACGCCGAGGTCGAGGGCCACACATCGGCCACAGACGCCGAGTCCTTGTGCGACCTCGGCAACAGCCTCTTGTACGACTGGACGTACAGGAACAGCATGAGGTCGTGCACGTCGACCCCGACGGACCCGACCTCGCCGGGCCTGGCCCGGGCGAGCGGGTCGGAGTCCGAGTGGAGGATCGACGCGAGCGTGTCGAGGACGAGCCCGGCGTGGTCGGGGGAGATCTGGAGGGCCTCGGAGATGGCTGCGGAGTCGAGCCGGTGGTCCCTGGAGAGCGACTCGAGCCTGGCCCTCAGGGAGGTCAGGGCCTGGATCGGGTCGGCGGTGGAGAGGAGCTTCGGGATGGGGACGAGCCCGTGCTCGAACGGCTCGCGCCTCGCGTGGATTTGGAAACCTGAGGTCGCGTCCTTCGTCGGCGACGGTGGCTCCACAGGTTCGGTCATGTCTCCGGCGAGAAAAAGAACCAGAAGAAATGTGAGTTACAGATCTTCGAGAAAACGAATGTTGAGGACGAAGGGGTGGTTGATATTCCCCTGCGGCCGGGTGTAGTGAAACCGTCCGAGATTGGGCCAACCCAAACGGGCCCGCACCGGAGAAGAATCTCGAATCTAAACGGGCCACGACGAAGCCCATTGGAAATAAAACAAAAAAAATTATTGTTAGCTGGATTCCAGATAAAAAGCAAGGGTAAGGGAATATCCACAACTGTGCAAAACGACAGGACGGTTTGTCACCGATGGGTGCACACACTCTATGTCCAACCGAGCTCGATATGCGGACACGTGTCGAAGTGGCACTTGGAGCGTCTAGTGTACGAGGCTCTTCTGTATCGCTTTGGGTCAAATTAAAGATGTGTATCGATTAAAAAAGAAAAGGGAAATACAAAAGATAGAACAAGGGCATGTCATAATTGCCTGCTATAAAGAGCTAAGGTCCAAGGCCTACACCTAACTTGCCAATTTTTCTAGGTTTTCATTTATATTTATGATCCATTTTTATATGCATTCATGGTAGGGTGTTAAATTTAAATCGCAAAATGTCTCCTTTAAAATACAAGTTTTTATTCTGTGAATATTTGAGCAATAAAAGTTTAAGTTATTCCACTTTGGTTCATCTGATTTATACTTAGTAAACATGTCAATATTTACAATTTACTTTTATTAATTTGTATTATCAATCCAACACTGAATCGTTTGATAGTTTTTAATTTAGATTTTGTCAAATACAAAATAACAAGTGATTCGTACTACTTTTTTGAATTATTTATATATTCTTATATATAATTGTTCAATCTTGATTAGAGAGTTTTATAAGCATATACGATTAATATAATATTCAAAACAAATTATTATTTATATTAATTATAGATTATACTTAAGTATACATTATTATCACGCAGAAATTAAAAAGGTATACTTACTAGTTACTAACTTTAATTTTAATTTTGATTTTGATTTGAGCTTTAGCTTTAACTTTAATTGATGCTTCAATGACAAGTACATTAAATATCCCAAATTTTACTTAACAGTCCACATTAACGGAAGTGAAGATAATGGGTCACTAATTAAACTCATTAGTTACAAAAAAATGGTAAGTAAAATAATATAATTTTTGAAATCATAAGTATAAAATAATATTAATATTAATATTTAGGGGTGTCCATATAAACCCGGAAACCGGGAAACCGATCGAAACCGAACAAAAT
>JAYMTP010002025.1:0-21313 GCA_036897365.1 Geranium brycei
TGGAATTGAGACGTTCTCAAAGACAGGGGGAGTCCCTGGTCGAGGTGTTTCATGTGTAGCAATAAGTAGCTTAGGACAATGATTTGTGTGATAACCAGTTGATGCTTGAAGTTATACTGTTGACTACCGCATAGTGAAAACCTTTCCACTGGCAGAGTGCCCCCAGACGTATGTGTGGTTACACTGAACTGGGTAAACATATTGTGTGTCTTCTACTTTCTGTTTTAATTGTGTTGTCTATTATCTGTGATTGAGTAAGTTGTCGAACACAAAGCTACGACATTCAGCTCGACATCTTGCTCTTGCGATTAACCAGGAATTTCACAGGAAAACACCTAAAACCCAAAATTGACATGATTTGAAAATTTAAAATCTAACCAAGGGCATTTCGTCTCTTCATTTTAAAAATCAACAATTTTTATCCGAATCACAAAGGCAGTTTACATACACTGTTAATATGCTCAACATACCTCCAAATTCGTATATGTTGAAACGAGGGATTCGATTCAATATAGGATATCATATATAGAAATGTACCATTTATCAGTTAAGACAAACAAACCATATATGAAGAATTCGAGAAGCAAAAGCACAATCCATGTACAAAATAATCAAAAGCTAGCATTCTGAGCTATCAAACGGATTATACAATAAGAGTTTCTTGAGAAACATGTTTTTCTACCAACTCAGAAGTCGAAAAGCGATCAACAACAAGTCTGTAATCAGAATCGCTAAGCAATGGCAATAAAAGAGTTGAATGGACAATGAATATATTTAAGTTGTTACATTGACAAAATAAAAGACTTGAATTTATAAAATAAATTATCAACGATGAACAAATTAATCAATGAGTTATTGGTTTCATCACAGAACAATAATTATCGAGTGATCCCTATCATTTAGTTCCAAATAATATACCTCACAACTTTAATATCGTTCATATGTCTTTCAAGATGAATATTCCTATTCAGTCTTGGAATATTTGGCATTTCTTTCTCGCCGGGCAAGGGGAGGTATTTATTGGAAAAGTAAAGCGGTATCTGTACATAAGGGGAGAGTTCATTGGTTTCGAGCCTTCGTCGCTCCTCACGGAAAGGATCTTACGGCTCCATATTTCATAACTCAAATGAGACAGAGTCAGAAAGCAAGGATTCAAAGGTTGAAAAGGGTCATCTTGTTGTCTTTTACATTAATATTTTCAAATTAGTTTTAGAACTTTGTTTTGGTCTAATTTGTTTCATATTTAATCTTTTTGAATTCACAAACCTCTCAATGTCTATTTGCTTTTCAACTGATTATTCATCTGTTCACAGTATAAAACATTTATGACCATTTTCCGGCAAATCCTTGGTAGCCAAGAACACATAACATGTAAAACCTCAAATAATCATGGTTCTTATTCATTACAAGCACACACACATGTTCTATACTATGCTAAATATACAAGAAAACCAAATCTCTTCACAATGCTGACCCAGCTTCCATGTCCTAAGTCCTCATGAGGGAAGCCAACCTCTGCTCAAGATCCTCCACATTGGTTGATTCGGTTCTACACACGAAAGAATTGAAATTGTCAGACCAAGTTCAGAGCATTGCTATTGATTCGATGAAATGAGGTCACTGGTTCTAATCACGATATATATTTGCTACAATTTGCCTACAGAAATATGTGTGTTTGAAACGCTTTTGTACCTTGTAACAACATTTCCAGCATTTCTCGATGCAATAAGCCCCTTCGGAGCTGAAGATAGCTGTTGGAGAAAATGAACGAAATTACACGCTTGTCTATATATCTCTAAAAACATTATGAGCAAATTTAGTAAATTCAAGTGATGTGGATCAATGTCTTCACTAACCTGGGATGCAATGTCCACACCAATCTCATCAAGCACCTACAAATATGAACCAAGGAAATAAGAGACAGACAAAAAAGAAATGGAACTCTAGAATCAATGTTTCCTTTTCATCAGCAATACTGTTAGCGTGGGGATTGGAACCAACGACCTCATGCTTACTACATGAGGTATCTGCCACTTCACCCACAGCCTTTGATCAGTATGTATAATATATCTGACCTGGTTGGTGAGTTCCTCGGTTTCCTCTTCAGCTTCATCTTTGTCCAAGGTTTCGTCAATAGACTCCGACATCATCTCAATCTGCAGCATAAAGACAACAGGACAAGAACATTAATTGTTCGTACACTTTGCTCGATCAATAGCTATGAGTACGCCGTCAACAAAAGAAAGGCATAACAAATTTTTGTGGATGATGATAAACATTACCGTCATATCCAATTGCGTTGATTGCTTCTGGAATTCCCTGATCACTTTAGCTTGTTTTGCAGGAGCCATTTGCTGAAAATGAATGCAAACATGGTTGCCATCAAAGAGAAGTCTCGGGGAGTAAGTTACAATATTCCCAATATGCAGATGTCAATTAAAAGTATAAATCACTTAACAAAACCAATAATATAACTTCATGATGTAACAATCTTTTCTTATCCTTCATTTTTTATCAGCAAGAATTAAACAACAATATTGCCCGCAGAGAGATTGGAACAACCTTTGATTTTTTATTCTTCATTTTTAACTATAGAATAATTCATGAAAACATACCTTGTTCATTGCGGACATTGCTTTAGTTGCACCTTTCATCCCGGTAGAGATTGAGGTGTTGGCATACAAAGCCTGTGAATGTCAAGAAGATGAACGTTCAGAAAAAAACGGGGGGAAATAACAAGTTTATATATCGCCACAAATTCTTGATTTTGCGAAAACAACAACCTGTGTATGCGTAGCTACACCTCTGACTTGGGCTCGACTTCCCTGCAAATTAGTGATTTGTTGACGCAGCCGAACTAGTTGACGAGCCAAGATTTTTGTTGCAGCCTGGACAGTACATACATAGGGAACATGTGATGTAAGAAGATATAGAGGTAACCTTTAATACACGATCTAAATCCATAACTTCAAAAACATTTTTAAGGTCCCATTTTGCTGTTATACAAAAGTTTTCTAATTGAGATATATATATGAAAAATGAACTTACCTCATTGCCAGTTTTTGCCGTGTTCTTTATCTCTGTTACCAATTTCTTCTCCTACGAGTGAATACCAGTGTAAGATTTGGAAAATCTAATATGATCAACACAGCAATAGTATGTTTTAGTAGCATACCTCCAACTGCAGTGACGCAATCTCCCGCTCAATACCTACAAAAGAAAAACATGAAAAAACAGAAATCGAACACAAGGAACCCACCAAGCCACCAGAACAGAAAGAGCTCAAATACTCGAGAAATAAAATGGACCATTTAAGTTTCGTAGAATACCCATACACGCCCTTGAAGTATTGTAGGAATTACAAAAAAGGGTTCTTCTACAGATTATACCTAATTACACAAGGATCTAGACGATTCCAGCTTGTTATGATAAGATATCTACTGATTTCGTAAATTGTAATAGTACGTTTCGGTTGAGCATGTGACTAAATAAAGCTAGGGTTTATCTACAGGTATAATAACACAGCTAAATAATCTATAAAACTAAATGATTTCCCCGTAGTAAAGCATCCCAACAAACTATTTATCAATTAAACAATATGTAGAACAATAATCATCAATAATGGAGCAAGAAAAATCCATACCTCTTGTTGCAACCGCCATTTCTCTCTTGCTCGTGCGGAGAGCCTCTGTCGAGACACAATGTGAGTTCAAATACACTAAACATCAAACAGCTGAGCATAACAAATGAAAGAATTAAGCCGAAAACATTTGGGCTATTAGATTTAAGGCACTGAAAATAGGGTCAATGATTGAAGCATTTCAGTTCAATTGTTGTCTACCTCTTCCCCATTTCCTAGCCACCAAACAGCATCAGGAAAAGTAAACTACAATTTTTGAAATTTAAAAAAAACATAATTAAGCATATCATTTCAATTACTATCTACCAATTCCCCCATTTTCCCAGCTACCAAACACTATCAGGAAACTTAAAGACCGCAGATAGAAAAATATTCAACACACAAAATTGAAACATTAAACAAAACGAACCCCATGTTTTGTAACCAACCAACAATAGCTCCACCCAAAAAAGTGAAAAAAACATGTATAGGAAATTCTCTAAGCTGAAAACATTTGGGTTCTTCAAGTCCAATATTAAGTATCATTTAGTTCCCTTCGATTTAAGGCACTGAAAATAGTGCCAATGTTATAAGAATTTCAGTTCAATTGTTGCCTACCTCTTCCCCATTTCCTAGCTACCAAACAGCATCAGGAAAAGTAAACTACAATTTTGGAAATGGAAAAAAAACACCATAATTAAGCATCTCACTTCAATAACCATCTACCAATTCCTCCATTTTCCCAGCTACCAAACACCATTAGGAAACTAAAAGGCCACCATTTTTAAGATGGGAAAAAACTCCACACACAAAATTGAAGCATGAAACAAAACAAAGCCCATGTTTTGAAACCAAACAACAACAGCTCCACCAGAAAAGGGAAAAACATGTGTATTGAGATCTAAGACCACAAATTAAAAACCCAAATTGGTAAAAACCCTAACGGGAATAAAAAAAGCATCAGATCAGTGAAAACAGAAATTAAGCGAAACCCAAGAAATTAAATCAGAAAATGAGCATCTGGGTACCTTTAGGAGAGGTCTTCTTCTTGAAGATGTTGATGATTGATGACATCTTCATATCGAAAAACTCAGTGGGATGAGACGGCGAGAACAGTAAATGAAGCTTTTTTCCTTCTGGGTTTTGCTGTCAAAACATGGAAAATGTGTTGTGGATCTCAAAAAGCTCTCTTTTGATTCAATCCAATGGTGGTGGTGTTGTTCAAAGTAGCCGTTGATGTATGAAATTATGGAATTACCCTTTTAGTCTCCGAAACCTTTTATGGGCAATTGTGGAACTAAATATGGGCCCTCGCCAATTATGCTCTTTGTTATGGAGGAATGAGCTAGATTAGTATGATATATGTTTGAGGTGCACGAGTATCACTTAATCACACTCATCTGTTGTATTGCACTACTTGCTCTTACTCAATAGGTATATATGAATGTGAAATAAGTATTCAAAAACCACGCCTTGGATGAGCTGCGTGACACGACATCTGCCAGAAATTTGAGGAGTTTCCTTGGTGTATGTTGGTTTATGATTCAATATTACAACTCAATCACAACATTTTCTTAGATGATTGATATAATGCTAATTATGGCTACTGTTTTTTGTTATCATGTGATGCTTGGCATGTGGTTTCTATCAGTTGTGGGCGACTGGTTCGATTTCTTGACTCTTATATACTTTAGTTAGGAATTTTCTCCTTTTCTTGTATATTTAGGTCGCGGGCGCATGCATTACATGTCCATCTAACGTAATTGATTTGACTTGTGAAAAAAACAGTTATATTTATGATAGAACTTCTCGATCATGTATGCACTAAGCAGGTCAGACTACATGTGATAAAATTTAAATATCATACAATGAGGAAGAACACCAAGTACATGTTAGGTATTGTTAAAAATGTTATCTCACATGTGGAATTTAGGTGAGGTAAAAGATTGAATTTCCATTCAACTCCGTTAGTTTTGTAGGATACACAAGTGTTCAAAATATTATAAAGTAATTATGTGATAGTTTTTTTTAACTAATTTCCCTAATTCTTAATATATTCTTATTTGTAAAATTTTATTCCAATAAATATTCGGTTTAGATATTAATTTATTGTTTCATGTGATATACAATTTGAAGAAATACAAAATTTAATAAATTAAAACGATATAAATCAAACAAGTTTCATATTAAGTAGGATTTGTTTAATTACAATTCTTTTTCTAAACGAATTTGAATTATTCACCTGTCTCTATTTAAAATACAAATCATTACTATAAATTCTGAGACATTATTGCTCAATTTTATTATATAATAAGAATTTCAATATCCTTTTGAATCCACTTCAACAATTAATTACTCAAATAACAACACGAGATTCAAAATAGGTGCCACCGAATAGACTCTTCTTATGATAGTATTAACAGTTGCAAAAATTGATTTTATTTTTTCATACTGTATTGACTATAATTTTGAATTTATAATTAAAGTTAAATTATGTAGTTACTATTTTATAAATAGTGTCGCGCGGAGCTACACCCCAGTGTTCATAAGGGTAATTGTGAATCCTACTACTCTAATATGTAATCATGTCTCCATGTTTGTGCTACTCTCAGATTCTCAGTTGTTGGAGAGGCGAGTCGCGTCTTCTCCTCCACGACTTTACCGTTTCCATGAATCCTCTATCTAAGCCTCCTCTGCGAACTGCTCCTCCATCGATGATCCTAACACATTTTATTATTTATTTTTACTAGGCATGTAAAAAAGCTCAATCCAATAGAGCTTCCGACTATGAAATATATGCATCTTGCGAGTCTTGCCTCATTCGCTTGCTGTTCAAAGAATAACATGTTATGTAGAGGTGGCACTGGGGCGGATTTGACAATCTATGTTGTTATATAAACATGAAAAAAGACAAGAGAAATTGTCTCTCTTGTTATCAATTTAAACGTAAACAATTTAAAAATATGCAATAACAAAAGTAATATACCAACCCACCAAAGATGTAAGGGTACAATTTTCTAGTAGTATATGTTAATTAGTGTTGTGTGCAGTTCACTCTATCATCTTTGGTGAGCAAATCATATATTTAATAATCAACTATATACCATATTGGTTTTTGTAATTTTACTAATTTTTAAACAACTAATCATCTAACCACAAGCTCTGCTACAAAATTTCCAAACCACCATTATTTAACAGCTATATTGGTTGCACCATCCAAAGAACCTGAACTTTTCTCTCCCATTTAATTTCAAAATATTCATTTTATTTAGTATTTCTGCCACCAACAAAACCTATATTGTTGAAATACCAAAAGGTTTTAAGGACTACTTTTATATAAATCATATATGATAACCAAACATATTTTGTACATTTTTTATCTTAGCAGTTCACTCAAAATTTATATTTTCGCACATCTATACATCATCACAATGGTTTCTCATGCGGCCAAAAATTTGTCTTCTCCCAGCCGGCCCACATCGTTGGCCAGAGACGAAATCGACGACTTACTTAGAACCGATGCAAAAATATAAATTTTTGGTAAGTTTACAAGATATTTATTTTTTGAAGTATACTTATATACAAGACATATTTAATTCAGTTTATCTAACTGCAATTATTCCTATCATAAATATGTGTTTCGGAAGTGAAAACATAATATAATCTCATAACAAATTTATTCTTACTATTTATATTCTTTTATCCACAAAACCAGTGTAAGTCACTGACATATTAGTCCAACCATACACCTATCAAAACATATACTTATAAATAAGTGACTCTATAGTGGTCACATATCCCATTAAATACCCAAAATCTCTTCCTCTCAACCATTCACTACCCATCTCTCTCCATTTCTCTCTTCACCTTTGCACCAACATGTCCTCCCAAAATGGGTCTCAAAAACAAGAGGCACTGATGAAGGTGCTCAAGTCCAAGGAATGGGTGATTGTAGTGGTTTTGAGGGTTGTTGCTTTTGTTGCAACAGCCACAGCAACACTTGTTATGGGTCTCAACAAAGAGACCAAGACCTTGGTTGTTGCCACCATTGGGACTACCCCTATCAAAGCCACCCTCACTGCCAAGTTTCAACACACCCCAGCCTTTGTGTAAGCTTTCTTTAACCCTCTCTAGCTCTTGGTTTATTTTACATAGTATTTAGATTTCAGCTAAATATGACAAATGATGAGAGAAAACTGTCTTATCTTAAGAAAGCATGTATATAAATATATTATTATTTTTATGCAAACTGTGAATTGTGAATGTTTCAGAATTATAATATTTCGTTCACTCGTTAAAAACATAATTAACGAGTAAAGAAAACCCTAATTACACAAAAATTGAACCAAAGTTGATACAAAATTAACTTGAAGCTTGTGGGTTATGGGCCCACAACTACAAGAAATCATATCTGATTTTTTTGTTGATTTCTCAACTTACCCAAATCTCAACACCTTTTAACTCTATTTAGTTCTTAGATTTTTTTTAATATTTTGATTTCAATAAGATATGTCGTGTCTTGAGAAATTATAGACATAAATACAAATTTGTATACAGGCTGCTATTTTTTTTATATTATCTTGATGTGTATGTATATATATAATTGGTGGGTTTGAAAGAGTGTGATATATGGATGTGTAGGTTCTTTGTGATTGCTAATGGAATGGCAAGCTTCCATGGATTGTTGATGATAGTGGTGGATTTGGTTGGCCCTAAGATGAATATGAAGACCAAGGGAATTCACTTTGTTATGATTGCCATTCTCGATATGGTAATTGTCGCTCGTTATCTATAATCGTATACACAAATAAATATTAAATATAAATACTCGATGATAGAAAACAAACACTTAAAATTAAGATAATATATTAAATATAAATCACTAGCCGAGACATAGTAAACACTTGTGATGACACAATGAAAAAATCAATTGTTCTCCAAATGTTCAACATATATATTACATAATGAGTTTAGTGACATAAGTAAATGAAAATTCATACAAAATTTCTAGCTTTCTTGAAATATCTATAATTCAACCACTATTTTGTCTTTAGTTTAAGAAACCAATAATCAAATAGATTGTGTCATCCACTCACTAGATTATACAATTTTTTTTATCATAGAAATAGGTAAAATTAGGTGAAAATTACTGTAATTACATTTTTAATTAATGAGTCTATAGTCTTGGCTATAATGACAGTCACATAATATACGAGAATTAGGTATGAATTTTCACCTACCTAAACATATAACTTTTAATTAATTTTTTTTTGCATTTATTTTGTAATATATTGCTAAAGGTGATCACGATCTATATTAATTACAATCATCCAAATATTTAGAATCCAATTCGCATCTCACAGTTTTTAATTATGTAAACGACAATCACAAACACAATTATAATAATTGACTGTTACAATTCAGTCGGTTTTCTAGTCAGTTTACGATTTTGACAATACTGATCGTGAGCAATGAGCTTCTCACATAAGTAACTTGTAAGGCCATTTTCAAGCTCAAATGTATTTGATCACACATTTCTGAACATACATATTTCTGAATATAGACAGTTGAAATATTCAACAAACGAGACATTTAAAATTTTAAATAGGGCTAACCCTCAAATTTAGTCACCCCTTAATGATAAAAAAACGGCCTAATTTAGAAAATTGTATGCAATAGAGAGGTTTGGTCTGTTGCGGTTGAAAACGGTTTTTACCTTGTGAAATCGCAAGCCGCACCAATTAATTCTGATCCTCCATAATTCATACAATAATGGGGCCAATTGTCCACGGTTCACTCAATTTTGTTGATTTTTGCGATCGGTGCGGTTTATCGGTTAATATTGATCACCTACTTATCGAGCAGATGGCGGCGGCTCTGGTGTCGGCTGGAGTGACGTCAGCGGCTTTCATGGCTGAGCTGGGCAAAAATGGAAATTCACATGCCAGGTGGAACAAGATCTGTGACAAATTCGATAGGTTCTGTGACCAAGGCGGTGGGGCCCTCGCCGCTTCCTTCGTGGGCCTCGGTTTCCTCCTGGCCGTCGGTGTCATGTCCATCATCAAGCTTCAAAGGCCCAAACTCAATCATGCTAACCATACCGTGCTCCCGTGATGTACTGGATCACAGCCCGTGTGTGAAGCGATTGGCTTTGTTTTGTGTCTTGATTTTCATGTGTTTTAGTGTGTTGATCATGTTTACATGTAATCCAAATATTAGTTTGCTTAATGTGATGATTTGAATTGGATGAAATCTTGCATATTGTGTATATCTTCATCGGTTGATATTAGGGGTGGACACTCTCGATTCGGAACTAGTCTCGGATTCTAAACCAAAAAACTAAAATCACGATTAATTATTTAGTTTTTGGTTTTAAGTTTAAGAGAACCATTCGAACATACTTCGGTACTAACTTTCGAAATTTAAAACTGCCAATTAACCAATAAGATCCAGACTAGTTTGCTTTGCCATGTATTTCGATCGATAGTTGCAAATGTAATGTTTTTGTCTATAAATCTGGTTCTAATTTATTTAATCGGCCTATATATCGAGCCTAATTTAAAAATTAAAAACCAACCAACTCTAATCGGATAGAACTGATAATCGAACCAAAAAATTACAATTAACCATTTTTTTTACATAGCGATTCTATGTATGATTCCAACAATTGAAGAATTGATAGGATAGATCTAGTCAGGTAAGAAAACCTTGCCCACCCCTCATAAATAATTAGTAATCTATTTCACGTAAAGTTTGTAAAGATTTAATATAATTAATACGAGATCACTAATTTGAGTATCTTCATCTTGTTAACAAATATGATCATTATAATAGTTAAATCAATTTTGTAAAAATATTTTATATAATTACTAGAGAAATTGCAAATCCTCATCTTATTTTTAGGTTTATTTATAACCTCTTAATTATTTTTGCCGAACATCCTGCTCATCGTATGATAAATGAGTTACTTTGAGTCTAATTTTTCAAATCTTGATAAAATTGTGAACTAACTTGTGCTTGTATTTAACCAATTATGTATATCTTATTTAATATTAAATATAAATCGAATTTGAGTTTGATTATTATTTTTTTTAAATCGAGTTTGATTTTAATTATATAAGTTCATTAGAATTCAATTTGAGTGAAACTCAAATAAAGTAAAAATCGATTAAATTTGTTTATTTGTCACAATCGAGCTTCAGTTTGACATGTCTCGACTTAACTCGTGAAAAAAGTTTTTTGTTCGAGCTTGCTTCGAAAGAAAAAAGACAAGCTCGATCTCAGCTCGGTCCGCTTAATTTTTAAATACAAATATTCATCAAATGATAAAATTAATATTAAATAAAAAATATATGCATAATTCATTAATTACTGAATGAGCCAGCTCGATATCGACTTGACTCGTCTAATTTCGTTTTAAATATCTTTTAAAAATTATATATATATAATCAATTAAATATTATCGAGTCTTAAGACATTATGTTTAAATTCGATTCGTTTATTAAATTAGTTGAATGATTAATTTGAATTTCTCTAACTCAGTTTTTTATTGAATTTTAACTGAATATTTTATGAATCGAGTTCGAGAACGGCTCGTTAAATATTCGGTTCTTTGGAAGAATACTCATCCATTATACTTTACTATGATGTTACGTGATGCAAGCAAGGGCCAATTTTTTCCCAATCAGAAAACCCTAAAATTAAGAAATAGAATGGCAGACCCAGAAAGAGAAGCAGAATAGGGACTTACTCTTTAGCCACCATCAAGAACACTCACACTCCAAAGAGGACAGAGACAAGGAAATGGGCAAGAAGGAGAAGGCCAAAGAGCGCAGAGAAAAGAGACTCCAGGAGGTCTCTCTTCTCAAAACCATCCCTTACTCTGATCACCAGAGGTAGTTCTTTCCTCAATTTCCTTCCTTTACCTGTTTATTGCTTCTCCTTTGTTGATAAAATTTCTGGGTCAGATGTATTTTTTGATAATTTTTCACCTTGAGCTGAGAAATTTAGTCTCATGGTGAAATATATGTAAACCCATTTGATAACTGAATGTAAAAAAACTGTATATTGTGAGGTTTTGCCAAATAGCCCTTTTGTTTTTGTTATGTGCATCAAATGCAAATGAGATTTTGTGATACATTTCAGTATTGAGCTCATAATTTTAGTTTTGAAGGTTTGTTATTAAATTATCAATACCCATTTGGTGAAATTGTATTGATACCAGTTTTGCATGTTTATGAAAGGTTCTTTTGGTTTTTGTTGATTAGATGAATCATTGGCTTTGTGGTGTAATATTGATAGCACATGCAAAATGGCATTGTAATTTGGGTTTGTAGGTGGTGGACTCCAGAAACTATTGCGGTGGTGACCGGAGGCAATAGAGGAATTGGATTTGAGACTGTGAGGCAGCTTGCAAATCATGGACTGACTGTTATATTGACGTCAAGAGACAGTGAGGTCGGGATTGAAGCGGCCAGGGTCTTACAAGAAGATGGTCTAAATGTGTATTCCCGTCAACTGAATTTGTTAAACCATGACTCTATTACAACCTTTTGTAGGTGGTTAAAGGAAAATCACGGTGGCTGTGATGTCCTGGTAATGTCTCTACCCTTTTATATTCATATCTATTTTTATGGCTGGCTTTCGGTTTTCATTTCCGTTTAATTACTGCATTTAGCTTACATTGTTAACGTAGGAGTTACCGTTAGATAGAATGAAATGTAGAAGAAAACTACGATCCCCTAATCCTTATTAGTTTTGCTAAAAGATTCATGTAGCCAACCTCAATGTTGTTTGGGAAGTTGTTTGGTTGTCCGCAATGTTCTAAAATTCCCGACTTATCCGATTAATCCCTGATTAATCGTCTATATTCTCAACTAATCCTTCAATCCGATTTATTTTCTGATTAATCCCCGATTAGTCCCCAAAAAGCTCTCTCCGCCCGACTAGCGCATAGCGATTTTTAGAACACTGGTTGTTGGTAATGTTTATTTGATGAATGTAGTTATTCAATCAATTATATGATTTGAAAATGCCGTCCTTGCAACTGTTGGCTAATTCTACACAAACAAATATTCTTCAGGTGAACAATGCTGGTGTTAATTTCAATCTTGGGTCTGAGAACTCTGTCGAGTTTGCCAAGGATGTGATAGATACCAACTATTACGGTACCAAGAATATGATCAAAGCTATGATACCATTGATGAAACCGTCTGCTGTTGGTGCTCGTATTGTTAATGTGAGTTCACGGCTAGGAAAACTAAATGGCAGAAGAAATGTAAGTTTAAACGTCCTCTTTTCCCTCGGGAGTAGTTTTTTTTAGTAATTTCATATAATCTGACGAAAAACCTATTTGGCTCTTTCAGAGAATTGGAGATGTGAATTTGAGAGAACAGCTGAGTGACACAGACTCTCTATCAGAGGAACTAATCGATAACACCGTATCTACATTTCTGAAGCAAGTTGAAGACGGGACATGGGAAACAGGCGGATGGCCTCAAACGTTCACTGATTACTCGGTATCCAAGCTTGCAGTCAATACTTACACCCGGTTGATGGCAAAGCAACTTGCTGATCGGCCAGAAGGTGAGAAAATCTATATGAACTGTTACTGCCCGGGTTGGGTGAAAACTGCAATGACGGGCTGGGCAGGTAATCTCTCCCCTGAAGACGCTGCTGACACAGGGGTTTGGATATCTCTGTTGTCGGGTGAGGCAATGACCAGAACGTTTTTTGCAGAGAGACGAGAGATTCGATTTTGACTTGTTACATACTATCATTCTATGTTCTTGTTGATCAGACACAGGAACAATCGACATAGGAAAGTTTGAACTGTTGAAGAAAAGGTCATTTGTAGAAATGTTGAAGGGTTTATGGATTTGGCCTGTGAGACAGGCCAAAGACTGGGAATCAGTAAAGCATTGATGTTAGCTACGAGGCCTGAAAGGAGCTATGCTCTTGTTGTAACAAATAAAGAAGAAAGTTTCTGGTTTTTGAAGTTTTGATGATTGTATTGTAGAAGATTGTTATGAACGGGTCCTGACAATGTGTATATAAAACATTTGTGGTTTCTCCTAGTAAATGAATCCTAGTCCCATGCTTTGGTTACAGTGATTAGTGAATTTTATGCAGTATCAAATTTAAGTCTCTAAATTGTGAGTTTTGATCACATATTAGATAAAGGAAAAATTGCAAAATGTGTCTTTATAATTACTTTTTGCAATAACTCTTCTTTCACTGTATTTTCATGTTCACATTTGCACCGTCGGTGCAAATCCGTGAAAATTAACGAAAGTTTCACTTAAGTGTTGAACGTTTGAGTTAACATGCTTAGGGGTGGACATGGGTCTGGAACCGGATTGAACCGGTCAAGAATCAAACTAGACCGAATTTCCCGGTTCTCTATTTTAAGAACCAGAACTAGACCCGTTACATGCGGTTCCCGTTTCTCTGGTTCTGGTTCCGGTTTGGTTCGGATTCGGTTTTCGGCTCCGTTGCCAAAGTGTCCGCCCCTAAGCACGTTGAAGTTAATACTTAAGTGATACTTCCATTAATTTTCACAGATTTACAGCAAAAATAAACATGAGTAAGTGAGAACTTTTGTAAAAATGAACATGAGTGAATGAGAGTTTTTACAAAAATACAGTGAAATGAAACGAGACTCCCGTTCACACTCGAACTTTGTCTGGGCAAAGTCAAGTGCCCACTGGACCACTACGCTAATGTGGTACCTCAAGTAAAAGATTGATACAAGTTAATATTGCAAGACTTTCACATTCGTCCTCTTAGTCCATTATTAATCCTCTATATTTTTTATTGATTAGTTAGTCCAATTTATTTATTAGTTAGTCTATAAACAACCATTTTCGACCGGTTAGCGCTTAACCTTTTGACATTTACGCTAAAAAGTATATTCGACCCACATGAACTAAGAAAAATAAGACAATTGAGAATCGTTTCAATTCGTTTTGGTTATAGACAAAATAAAAAATAGAACCAACTCGATTTCGGTTTATAAACATGAAATTGGTAAAAACAACCCAAAACAATTGATTTGGACACATCCCGTTTTAAACTATCAATCAATCTTCATCAATTGGACATAAAAATATCGGATTAACAAAAATTAGTCAAAAAACAAGGTCAAAACTTAAATTTTGATGAATATTGGTTTAAATAAAACCGATCCAAACAAGTTGAAAACCAAACATCATTTTAAACCGAACCAAATCCTATTAATTTCAATTTTAATCTTTTTCTAATCGAATTGGTGAGTTGAATTGAATTTTAAATTCACTCGATTCAAAACCAAACAACAACACAGATAAATGGTTAAAAATATGAGTGACCTCACAAATGTTATCCACACTATTTCACTCTCACTCGCATAAATGCATCATTTAGTTCATCAAAATTGTTGTCATGTGCTCAATGAAGAACCCAACAACAAAAATGGCTGCCAAATCCATTCCTCTCCTCCTATTCACATTCTCTCTCCTTCTCTCCCTCAATTCTCTGAAACCCACCTCCGCATCAGACCCATCTCCTTCCCCATGGCCGCTCCAATTCCACTCCGTGCTCTTCATGAACAACACCAAAGGGACTCTCCAGGTCACCGACCTCTGGTACGACTGGCCCAACGGCCGCAACTTCAACATCATCCAGAACCAGCTCGGCGACCTCACCTACGACCTCGAGTGGGACAACGGCACCTCCTACATCTACACCGCCCGGGGCTGTCGGGTTCTGGGCTTTCCGGTCGGCGTGCTCCGGCCCGACTGGCTCGCCGGCGCCATCTACCTGGGACAGAGACGGGTCGATGGGTTTCTGTGTAATGTGTGGGAGAAGGTTGATTTCATTTGGTACTATGAGGATGTTGTCTCCAAGAGGCCTGTGTATTGGGTCTTCTTCACTGGTATAATAGTTCATAAATTTTCAATAAAGTTGCTTCCTTTTTCTAGGATTTGATGATGGAACTGTTATGTTGAGCTGATTAAGGTTATTGGGTATTTACTATTTATTGATTTGTTTAGATTTGGTTGGGTTTTGGAGAAATTGTTGTGGTGAGGATTCCTGAAAAAAATTGAGCACAATGTGTTTGTGAAGATGCCTGTGAGAGTCAAATTAAGTGTTTATCTGGTATTTGAGTGTTCAAATATACTTAAACACTCTTAGCACCATTGTGGCTTTGCTCATGATGATATTGCATATATGTTAAATGTATTGATTAAAAACTGAAGTTGTTGTTTCCTAGTTTTTGAGCATCATGTTTCTTCGGGTTGGGGCTTATAGATGATAATATATCGAATGCATTGTGGGTTTATGAGTTTCTCTGCAATGCGCGGGAGAAGGTAGATTTATTTGGTACTACGAGAATGTTGTCTCCAAGAGGTCTGTGTATTAAGTCTTATTCACTGGTGAAATAGCTCTTGAATTTTAAAAAATAATTGGTTCTTTTTTTAGGATTTGATGATGGAACTGTTATGGGTATTTGTTGATCTGTTTATATTTGATTGGGTTTTGGAGAAATTGTTGTGGTGATGATTCTGAAAAAAAATTGAGCACAATGTGTTTGTGAAAATGCCATTGGGAATCAAATTAAGTGTTTATTTGATAGTTGAGTGTTCAAATATGGTTAAAACACTCTTAAACCATTGTGGTTTTGCTCATGATGAGATTGCATATAGAAGCTTAAGATTTGAGTGAGTGCTCAATTGTTAGGTTAACAAACACACCATGTTAAATGTATTGATTAAAAACTGAAGCTGTTATTCCTAGTGTTTTGAGCATCATGTTTCTTCGGTTTGAAGCTTATGGATGATAATTTATTGAATGCATGGTGGGTTCAGTCACAAGTCTGGTTTTAATTTGAATTTGTGGAAATGTGGGGCTATGTAGGAATGGTGGCTCATGTGATGACGTTTGAAGTGGGAGCGGTGCTTGAAGACGCAAAGTGGCAGGCTCCTACATATTGCTTCGAGGACCCTAAGGAGAAGGGCAAGGGCTCTCAACTCGTGTACGGAGACATTGATGATTCTTACGCTGGGAGGTTTATGAGAGGAGCTCCGGCAATTGTTTCTGCAGCGCTGTGATTTCAAGTCTGCAACTTGTGAGTATGCTCGGCGACTCTTTAACATGTATTAATGTGTTGAATGGAAACAGATACTGTTAGGCAGCGAACATTCAGTCTCATATCTGCATATAAATTTTGATTCAGTAATGCATAGTTTTGTGTCCACCTATATGCATGAGTACCAAGCACAATTTTCGATATCCAATTAATTCCTGATTAATCCTCTATAATTACTGATTAATAATCTCTTAAATCCTATTTATTTTCCGATTAATCCCTGAGTAATCTCTGATTAGTCTGCAAAAGGCCATCTCGGTGTGACTGGCACCTAGCGGATTTTAAAATACTGTTTTACATGGGAATTGAAAGTCTATGCCATAGCTAGATAAGTTGTGAACAAAAATTTGCAGAGAATGAAAGAAAAGTCGAAAAGTTTATATTCCATGAACATTCTTCTTAAAAGAATCAAATATGCCTGTATTTGATTCACCGTGTTTGAAAATTTTGAAGGTTGCATACAAAAAATGTGTTCCTTGGATTTTCCAGAGCAACATCAGCGAGCAGCTACTGTAGATATTGCAGGCAGAGCAAGGAGAGAATGGAGGGAATTGACCATTTTACCCATGGTTTGTAAGTGCAAGAAATTGCACATTTTTTTGTTGTTCTAAATTTGTTATGTTATTCCATGTATTTTAGTTGTAAATTTCAGTGATATACTCAATTAATCTACTTTGTGATCGGGTTATGACTTGGATTGGGGTAGTCAGGGAGCTCAACGAGAGAGCTCTAATCTCACTTTAGCATTCATTAGAGAGAACCGAAGATCTCAAAGGAAATAATTTTTTTCAATACTTTATTTATGGAACCTGCGTGTATTTATAGCCTACTTAATCCTAAATACATCTAAAAAACTAATAATAAACCAATCATAATCCCAAACTAGTATAAATATTAAATGATTTCTAACGCGATATATTTGATCGGAAAATGATTCCCATCATTCTATCTTTAAGAAAAAAATTGGTGTTATAAATGAGTTTTCGGGTTTGAGACGGATAATATATGTAAATAGTCTCTTACAGTTTCAAGAACAACTCCAACCCCATCCATATCCCATTTTTGTGAGGCTTAAATTTTACTTAATTAAGTAATGACGTTGGAGTTTTGGGATCATTGGATTAGAATTGCTCGAAGTAGTAAAAATGTGCTCAAAAATTTCACATGTCGCCTATTTAAATACTTTAAATTCAATACAACAAAATGCTTATGTTACAAATTTATGTAAGAAATTGTGAATATTAAGGAACTATTTTTAATTTTACTTGGGTTAATTCGAGAAAAGGTTAATATTTATCAGCATATACAGCAGAAACTGTTTTTTTTCACTGCTCTCTTTTTCATCATTTTGACAAAGGCAAGTGTTAGTTGATAATGGCCAAAACTCATCCATCATATGGATTGTTACATTAATCATATGATGTTATAGCAACATCATATATCATGAATAATGTCAATTTTATTTTAAGATAAATGCATTATTGTTATTTTCTATAGATCTTTTATGAAAAATGAGAAATGAACCCACAACTACACCACCTACAGCTGTCTTCATTAATTATATCACATCAACCACCTAATTCTAAGCACTATTTTCCCCTTTTAATATGCAAAATTTAATTCATGTATTGATTTTGATAGTAATAAAATAAGTAAAACATCTCATAATGCAGTGGTTATAATTTATAGATTTTGTTTTAAAATATTTACAAGGTAATCAACTATGCTCTAAATCAATCTCTTAATTTTGAACTATTTTTTAAGTTTGAGTAATAGCTCTAAATTTGAATGCTTCAGTATAAATAAAGAAAACAAGTATGTTGAATTATAAGTTGGGTGCTAGAATACTTTTATATAGCAATAGCTTGATCTCAAAATTAAATACACTTTTTTTGAAGTTCTTAGCTACATTTATAAGGGCCGAAGGCCACACTCACCCAAGTCCACAAACTCGCTCAAACCCAATTTTTAAGCGAAATCAAATCAGCTCGAACTCTTAACTACTGCGTAAGACGATATGTTTATAAATTCTTACCGGCCTAGTAAGTGATCTTAATAATAATGAACCAAGAGAGTCGTCGGTTCTGCTATGCATGAATAAATGGGATTCTTAGACTTATTTAATCGTGCCAAACTCTAAAATTGAGAAAACGCTATAAAAGAGGTGTAAATCATCAAATTACTTTATAGGTATTTGAGAGTTTTTTTTTCAATTTGATTAGGTAACATAATATTTATTACATTATGATTGTGAAGTTGGATTGTTAAGGTTGATATGTTATTTAAGGTTGATATGTTATTTAAGTCAGTTTTCATTCTCATCTACAAGTTGGGTAAACGTTGCCTCGTAGAGGCGTGAAGGTGAGGCAAGAGATTGACCAAAATTTGATTTTATGGTTAAATTTCGATCCACTTAATAAACACTCAAGGCCTATAAAACTTATTATTTAAACTAATATATTGATTTAACTCTTTCTGGTAGGTTTTTTCTTGTCAACAATACAAATATCTACAATAAAAGGCGGGACAGAACCCCCATCAAAACGATAATAAGACATTGAAAGCATAACCCACACAAAATAGTGGGCTACCCTATTTCCTGATCGTTTCACAAACACAACTGAAATACTAGAACACGACTTTAAAACTCTCCGACATTCTTCAGTAAGCAAGCCAACCAGAGAACAAAACGTGACCCTTAAACACGATCATTTTCAAAGAGTAATTACTAATAATTAAATTATTTAAGTATTTAAGTTTCATTCAATAGAAGAACGGAGAATTAGACAATGATGTTAACTATAGAATGTAAGCGGGTTGATTAAAATAATGAAGGTCATCAAAGGTCTTATGTGATAAGAGATTTTCTTTAAGTTGAAAGGAAAATTCTGTAGGACTATTGGGTTACGTCGAAAAGTCATGTTGACAAAATGAAGGTGACCGAGATGCGTACAATTTCGTTGAATGTGTGGGTACACAATGATGGACAAAATCCGAAATGAGAATGTGTGGGTACACAAGGATGGACAAAATTCGAAATGAGCATGTTTAAAAGAAAGTAGGTGTTGTGTTAATAGACAAGAATATACTGTTGGGAAGATCTGATTCTTACCTAAAATGAGCACCCAAGGAAACCCACATACGAATTAGAGCCCACATTTGACCCAAAAGACTAGCATTTTGGGTTTAGAGTCCAATGTATATGTAAACACTCCTTATACCTTATAATCTTCCGATGTGGGATTTTGAACTCACATATGAACCTAACAATCTCTCCCTCCACATTGAGTCTCATCACAATATGCTGACTTTCCTTAAGCCCAAACTTTACTCGGTCTACTCAATTCCATAATGACCATTTTCATCGATTTTGAGCCTCACCATGAGAGGAGCCAATCATGTTATGGTCTTACCAGCCATATGAGAGTACCCGGCCCACTTTACCCAAAGAGTTTTATTGAACCAAGCATTTGATATCAATGTTGGGAAGATCCAGTCCAATGAGAAACAGTCAAGGAAGTCCATATAAGATCCCACTTTTGACCAAAAAGGCTAGTTTTTTGAGTCAAAAGTGGGCTCTAATGTGCATATCGGATTCCTTGGGCGCTCCTACTAGGTAAGACCCAGATCTCCCCAACAGATACAAGATTACTTAATACGATGATTCACTAATGTGCATCGTAAGCCAATCGATGCACCAGTTTGACGAGTGGGGTGGACAAATTTATGAGTGCATAAGAGAGCACGAGGACGACCAAAAAAACTTGGATAAAAGTTACTAGTAAGAATTTGGTATATGAGGGTATCACCAAGGTTTTGGCAATTAATCATAGACAATGATGAAAATGTATTGTCATAACCCCAAACCACCTAAAAGCTCAAGTTGATAAATGGAGACTCGAATTGTTATTTAAGTTGTGAACATATTCACATATTTCAGATATGATACTCTAACACACCCTCTCACGTGCAAGTCGGGTCGAACGACATGTGGAAACAGACGAGCGGGGGTGAATACATGCCCTCTGATCCATGTGCCTTAACCCCGAAACAAATGACATGTGTAGGTCACGTCTTCTGATACCATGTCAGAAGCCCGACCCATCTAAAAGTTTAAGTTGATAAGTGTAGACCCAGCCTGTTATTTAAATTGGTGAACAGAATCACATCTTTCAGATGTGGTATTCTTCCCTCTCACGTTCAAGCCGGTTGAAAGACACGTGGAAACAGACGAGCGGGGTGTATGGACGCCCTTCGATGTATGGGCATTAAACCCGAAACAAATGTCATATAAAGGTCACATCCAAAACACACAAGATCTGATATCATGTTAGAAGCTTAACTCATCTAAAAGCTCAAGTTGATAGATGAAAGTCCATACCGTTATTTAAGTTGGTGAACAAATTCGTATTTTTCAGATGTGATACTCTAACACATTCGTTTCCCCGCTTACGTGCAAGTCGAATTGAAAGGTCAATTGATCGGAGGATATCCCTACACCCACATGTAGGGCTGTCCACCGAGTCGGGTTGGGTATACCCGGCTCGGGTCGTACGCGACTCGGT
>JAYMTP010002026.1:0-21308 GCA_036897365.1 Geranium brycei
GTAATAGAATAATTTTAAGTATTTATTTTTTATAATTTATAATAAATTATTTTATTTATTAAATAAACTTTTTCAGATTGTTAAATAAATTACAATCACTTATTTATCACAATATATTTTTATTTGTAAAAAAATATTAACTTAAATATTTTACTATAATAAAATAATTACTATACAACCATAAATATTATATTTTTCAAAACATTGATAATAACACATTATTTTTCTGTTATAGTTTAGTATATTTGATTTCAGATCACATTATTTATATTTTAGCCAACTGATCTGAATGCACCTTTTGCGCCACTATGAAAAATAATAATTTAATTTTAAAATATATTTGAACTAAAATTTGTGTAAACAAATTTTAGTTAAAAATTAATTTTTAATTTCAATGATGACTTGGTCATTTTTATATAAATATACACTTTTTGCACACAAAATCATAACTTAAAAGGACAAAACACTCTCTTATAAGTTATAACTGAAATGTAATAGTGTATATCACATTTTTGTTACTTTCATTTTAAAATTTATAGGTATAAAATGATGTGACTTCAAAATATAAACACCACAAATTTGACAAAATGAAGAGGATGTTACACATTTGATTTTTCAAAAAGGTATATTACATACAATTAAAATGTGATTTTTGGATTCGTAAATACGGATTAGTTGTTATTCATTAAATAAAATTCGTTTTATCTTAAAAAAGAAGTGATTTTTCAAAAAGGTTATTACTTATTACAGCAAGAAGATTTGAAATAAATAGAGTGCACAAAAAGTTGGACAAAGGACCCTACTATTATTCATGTAACAACTTATTACTTCCCTAAATAGGATATAAATACAGACACAACAAACAGAAAACCCTACAATTAATTAATCACATCTCCAAGATCAGATAGGGTGGGATCTCATATTTACCAATTCATTCATGCCACTGTTTTCATTTCATTAAATACTATTTTGGTTTGTATTTTATTATGAAAAATGACATGTAGACCCCTAAAATAAACATCGTTTGCACCCACATCCTCTTAATTAAAAATTTAATTTTTAAATCCATTTAAATATTTCGTTATCTCATTTAACTTTACATCGTGAACTTTCAAACCAAAATGATAACCTACATCATAAACTCATTTTTTGAATGACTAAGTTGCCCTTTAAATAAAATAAAAATAAATGCATCATTTTTCTCGCATTTGTGTCTTTTAAGTAAATTCTCTTACATTCTATGTCTCATTTAAGTAATTTATAACATGGTTGATGACTGATGGTCTTTATTCTTTGCGGCTATTTTGGTCATGACTAAAGTTGTAAACGAGTCAAGCTTTTAAGGAGCTGCTCACACTCGATTAGTTAAATTTTTGTTTCAGACTTGTTATAATCGGGGTCAGGCCGAACTCGAGCTCGAGCCTAACATTTTAAGGCTCGATATACTTGCGAGCGCGCTTGTTTGATATTTAACTAATTATATATGTTATTAATATGATTTTTTTACCTTTTAATATATATTTATAATGAAATTAAATTAGATGAATTGAGTTGAGCCGATCTCGAATTTACCCGTTTAGTATTTAATCAATTATATATTTTTATTTGATATTAATTTAAAATTTTAATGAATACTTTCATTAAAAATTGAGAAAACCGAGATCGAGCTTCTTTATATTCTTTCGAGCCAAGCTTGAGTTTAGTTGTATAAGCTCCTTCGAGCCCGAGCCGAACTCAACCCGAACACTTTTTTTAGAAGTCAAGCCCAACCTGATTAAAGCTCAATTCACCTTTTTTACAGTCCTAGTCATTGTTGTTTCGGGATTCACCTTCATA
Source organism: Geranium brycei (assembly GCA_036897365.1). Lineage (NCBI taxonomy): Eukaryota > Viridiplantae > Streptophyta > Magnoliopsida > Geraniales > Geraniaceae > Geranium > Geranium brycei. The sequence continues at coordinate 1,837 of JAYMTP010002026.1, forward strand.
GGTCAAGTGTTTCGAGAAGTTCTTGGTGTGATGTCGTTGACTAACACAAAACAGTAATAACTCTTTGAAAAATTGATCGAATATTAAGGGCAAAATTGTTGTTTCATCACAAAATTAACAGTGTTAAACTAAATAAGATAACAAAATACTTAAAAAGATTGTAAGTGAAAACAATGTTTAGTTAGGAGGGTGGATGTGTAATATCATTTTTCCCATTTTATTATAGTAACTGCTTTAATCTAACTATTAGTCTTCGTCTTGCTTTCTTCGATGCCACCTTATAAAAATAGCTATTACCAGCAAAAGCGAAGGAGTGGCCAAGCCCAAAGCAAAGAGCCATCTCTTCTCCTAAACAACAACACTCCATAGACGAACACACTTTATTCTTTTCTTGTGTTCATTGCTATATAATGATTTCTGTATCTGGGCATTAGCGAAGCCATTGTCGAATCACAGACCAAAAAATGCAGAAGCGGAGGTGGAGGAGGACGGTTATGGTGGCGCGCAAGGTGCTAACTTGCGCCATATGCTCAATTTCATTGATGGCTCTCCTCTATGTCCATGTCGTCCCTTCCTCTAAGGTCCTCAAGTTCACTGATCCCTATAGGCTCCCAACGGTACATTGCTCTGTGTTCTGCTTTTTCTCCTCTTAATCTTAGGGTTGTGGTTCAGATTGCTAAAAATCTTATTTTGATGGTTGTTTCTGTTTGTTTTCTTCATCTTCTCTTGTGGGTTCTTGTTGGTATTCACTTTTTTGTAATGGGTTTGATCTGTTTTTTGTTTTCTTTGATTGTTAGTGTTTGGATCGGAAGGATTAAAAAATTTGGGTTCTAAATTTCTAATGTTAGTGATAGCTTAGGGAGTGTGCTTTATATGATTTTAGGTATTGCTTATTCATTTACTGGATCAGCGTGTTGATATGGGTTTTCATTGATTTAATTGCCTTTTCTATTTGGGTTTCTAGCTTTGTTGTTTGTGATTGTGATTGAGATAGCGAAGTGATATTTTTATTTTCTGCGGCTACTGATTGGGTGGGTTTTGGATTTTGCAACAGCATACTGGCAGCATTACAGAGCAAAGCTGGACTCAAGAGGTGGTTCCCCCTAATATGCCCAAAGCGCCTATTCGTTCTCCTGAGGTCTGTTGTGGTTACTCTATTGGGTTTGTTTGTAAGCTCTGTTTGGCTCCTGAGAAAATTAGGTGCAAAGGGAAGAATAAAATTTGTCCATTTTTGAGTATTTAGTTTTGCTGATTGGAAATAATGGCTGTCACTGAAGACTTGTGTCATGCAAGGTCTCCCAGATGTAGTTGTTTACAATATTCTAAAAATCCTCGACTTGTTTGATTAATCCTCTATAATTCTCAATTAATCCTTCAATCCAATTTATTTCCCGATTAATCCCCAAAAGGCCCTCTCCACCCGACTAGCGTCTACCGTTTTTTAGAACACTAGTTGTTTATGCTGATTCAAGTAATCATATGCTTCTTTCATGTTTTCACTCCTTTAGATTTGACAGTTGTATGGCGCAAGTAGGATTGCGGATTATGAAAAGCTATGGAAGGCTCCCTCCAACCGTGAGTTTTTGCCCTGTGTAGAGCCTACTCCTAATTATACATGTAAGTATATTTTTCTAATTTTAATTCTGTTCTATGCATCCATGAAATCCTTGTGACCTCAACGTTACTCAATCTTTGGTTCAGCTCCATCAGAGTCTGAAGGTTACCTTCTAGTTCATACAAATGGCGGGCTCAACCAAATGCGTGCTGGGGTCTGTACTTCATCTCTATGATTTATTCTTCCCTTTACTGCATATTTTCTATCAACTCCGTTAGATATAAGAAATAATTTGTCCTTCTGAAATTAGAATGTAGCTGTGCTCTAAATGAAGGCTAATAATGAGTTGAGGAAAAATTTGGAGCTATCCTTATCATTCTGTTGAAAATAAGATTCTATCAAGCTTTCATGGCTATTAGATATCACTTATAACTAGGAGGGTAAAGTTAATCAGTACCAGCTGTTGCGGCTCTTTATTATCATGCTGGTTGAGTAACATTTTTTATGAGTTTATCATTGGTGAAGTGGTACATGCATACAATTCTCAGTATTTATGGTGATATATATCTCAATACAATTTGATCTTCGTTACTAATAATTTGATGTGTGGAACAAAACTAGTGGCAATACTAGATTTTCTGTCTCTTTGATGACCTTGCTTTTTGTGCTGATAAAAAAAGGCAATCCTCTTAACATACTCCATCAAAATTTGGAACTCTTAAGTCTTGTTGTTGAAGTACCACATCTAAAGAATGTGGATGGAGTGACCACTTGAGGCTTCCTCCTATCAACTTGAGCTTTTAGGTGGGCTGAGCTTTAACAATAACATTCTGTGTGCAATTCGTCACGTGATCTCATAATTCTATCTCCCTACCTTTTCATTTCTGTAGGTCCTTCTATAAATATTACCATACAATTGGATTTTGGAGCTGAATGGTTCTTGAATTGCAGATATGTGACATGGTCGCTGTAGCACGGATCATAAACGCCACTCTCGTAATTCCAGAACTTGATAAACATTCGTTTTGGAATGATTCTAGGTAGGACTTTCCCCCCTTAAACTTGAACAATGCCCAATGCTGTATGTGCTTAATGTGTTAGCTTATTTTGTTTGATTTTTTTCCTTTTTGTGGAACTGCAGCAACTTCTCAGACGTTTTTGATGAAGGTTATTTTATTGGTGCTCTGGCTAATGATGTAAAAGTCATTAAAAAGCTCCCAAAGCAGCTTGTTGGTGCTACCAGAGCAGTTAAGCATTTTAAAAGTTGGTCCGGTATGGATTACTACCGAGATGAAATAGCGGCGATGTGGGAAGATTATCGGGTATGTAATTTGGAATGCTTCAGAATTGTCTTCTGGTCCATACTAGTCGTCTTATTAGCAACATATTTATAGGTTATTCGAGCTGCCAAGTCCGATTCTCGCTTAGCAAATAACAAACTTCCTCCAGATATTCAGAAACTACGTTGCCGTGCTTGTTATCAAGCCCTCCGTTTCGCACCTCGAATCGAAGCAATGGGAAAGGTAAATAATTACCTAAACATGTCTGATTTCCGATGCGATTATCTTGTAATTGTCTTAAAATTTTGTAGTTGCTGGTGGAACGCATGAGGAGCTACGGTCCATATATTGCTTTGCACTTACGGTATGAGAAAGACATGCTTGCTTTTACTAGATGCACACACGACCTATCTCCCGATGAAGCTGATGAACTCAGGATAATAAGGTATGAGATTTTCAATGGACATGATATGTTGTTTCTATCATTTGATCATATCGCGACCTCTCTTCATAATGCTTCATGAATTTCCTTCTTATTTCAGCTTCAGTTGTTTTTTTCCCTTTCAATGTTTCCCATTTCAGTGTACGATCTGGAGTTTCTCTTTCCCATCTTGGGAATCTGATTCTCTTTTCAATTTATAAAATTATTATTTGCTGATCAAGAAATATCATTTGATCATACACGAACTATGTTTTATCTGTTTGTTGGCTTCTAGAGCTAATAATACGCAATGGAAAGCAGAAGATATCGATCCCGAGGAAAAGAGATCCAAAGGGCTTTGCCCCTTGACTCCAAAGGAAGTTGGATTGTTTCTATCCGCTCTTGGGTACCCTTCTCACACCCCTGTATATATTGCTGCCGGAGAGATATATGGGGGTGATACTCGTATGGAGGTGTTCAGATCTCGCTATCCCATGTTAATGGGCAAGGTATGGCCTTGCATATTTTAGAAAGTATAAACTTATCAGACTTGTCGAATTTTCTGTCATTGGTCTTGAGATTTAAGTGACCACGGTAAAACTTATATCCAAAGAGAACTCGTGACTTTGGGTTAGCATCTGATTGAGAACTTGTGCAGGAAAAATTGGCATCTGTTGAGGAGCTCGAGCCTTTTGTCAACCACGCTTCTCAGCTGGCTGCCCTTGACTACATTGTGTCCGTTGAGAGTGATGTTTTCATTCCGTCATACTCAGGGAACATGGCAAGGGCAGTTGAAGGCCATCGCCGGTTTCTAGGACATAGAAAAACAATTTCCCCCGACAGGTCAGCTTCTCAATGCCACTCATGTCTTCAAATTTAAACGCCATAATCAATTTATACTTTTTGCCCACCAGGAAGTTCCTTGTTCGTCAGTTCAACAAGATTGAATCAGGCAAAATGAAAGAAGGCATCAGCTTTTCAAATCGAGTTGTTGAAATGCACAAGAAGAGGTATGCGAGGGCAAGAACTTGACATATTGTGGATGATACAAATTAACACTGCAATTATGGTGGGTGTGCAGGATAGGGTCGCCAAGGAAGAGAAAAGGACCCATCTCGGGAACCAAGGGCATGGATAGGTTCCGCTCGGAAGAAGCATTTTATGTGAACCCGTTGCCGGATTGTTTATGCAAGGCTGAACCACCAAACATGAATCTGTCTTTGGTTATGAGGTAGATGAGATGCTGCATAACAATTATTTAGTTCCTTGGCCTAGGGCACATTTGATTTGATCCTTATTTATTCAAGCTTATAGCATTATATATGTATATCTACAGTGTAGTGTAGTAGATGTGAACAAAGTATAAAATATTTGTAGAAGAAAATAGAATTTTTCCTTGCTGAGATGCATCAGAACAAAGGGACATGGCCTCACCAATTATTTTGGGTGCATTCAGTTGTTCTGGTGTAAAATGATGGATGTTAAACACATTTTAAGGTGACAATGATGGTTTTGTTTGTTTGTAAAACTGATGAATAATTAATAAATGCATTGTTACATCTGTAGCAACTTCAGCTTAAATGAGATCAAATATAAAGTGATGAAAAATAATTGTTAAATTTTCGGATATAAGAGAGCATCATATTTGATTATCTCTGGCCTCTGAAGTGGAAAAAATGTTCCATGGTAATTTTGATAGAAGTAAACATTGTGTTAAAAGTTAGTTGTTTCTATTTTGCTCTATACTCTCTCTTATTTCACTTTAACTAATATTTCAATTATACTTTTAGTATAGTTTGTGTACTATCACGATCACAATGATTAAATAAAAAAAAAGCACAGCTATACCATTAAATCAAAACAAATAATAAAGTAAAACAACAAAATTTTGTATTTGCTTGTAAAAATTGTCAGAAGTGGGGTTTGAACCCACGCCCTCGTTAGAGGACCAGAACTTGAGTCTGGCGCCTTAGACCACTCGGCCATCCTGACAATGTTGACATCAGGCTACTGGAAATATATAGATACAAACTTTAAAAAATCTAGGAAAATCCCACAATACCTTCTGCAGCTACTATTTTAATACATAATTAGTCTGTCGATTTTATGTATTATATTTTCTCTACTAAACCTCACTTTCTAACTCAAATGCAATATCCAGAATCATGTTTTACCCAACTATTTGCTTTATGTCATGCGTTACAGCTGATTTGTTATGAATTTAAGGTGGTTGGTTTGCTCAATATGTAAAGAATTATGATAAATTTTAGGGATAATTCATGTTCACTACGGTGAACTATGATACATTTTCATGTTAATACGGTGAAATATTTTAACAGTCAGTTTAACATGGGGAACTATTTTTAAGTGTCACTGTTTCTAACAGAGTTAATTTTGATATGAAATGTTCATATTGCCCTTGTATTAGAATTTTGAAATAAATCTAAAAAAATAATTTTCTTTTTTTTAAAAACATTTTTTTATGAAATAAATAATTAAAAAAAGAATTCAATATTATGACTTTTTTTAAAAAAAAGTTTTTTTCAAAAAAAACATTAAAAATTAAAAACAAATTTGAACAACGTTTTTTATTTTTAATATTTTTTTTTAAAAAAATAAATAATATTCAAATCAGTTTTTATTATTTATTCTACAAAAAATTATTTTTTATAAAAAAAGTTAAATAAATATTTTTTGATTTTTTTGATTTTTTTAAATATAGGGGTATTTTCGGCATTTAATAAAATTTGAATAGTATATTTTCCATATGTTTTAATGGCGTTAGGGTAAAATGACACATAAAAATAGTTCTCTGACTTTTAAAATAGTTCATCGTAGTAACATGAAAATGTGTTATAGCTCACCGTAATGAACAAGAATTATCCCTAAATTTTACTACCGGTCATTATATAAGTACTAGAATATCTCGTTAAGCAAAAATGGAACGTACATTTTCCTTCTCCTTTCTTGGAGAAATCCATCTTTATATAATATAATTTTTGTATCCAATTGGTCGGTGCTCTCTCTATTTTGTTACTAGGTTATGGGTGAATCTTCATGTTGTTGTTTTGGGCGGAAATACATTTTTTATGTCTTGTTTCTCTTAATATTTAAATTATGCTTAGAGATTGATAATTTTTTGTTGCACCTTCAAATTCAATGGACAAATCAATTCTCCATTCTCATCACCGTCACCACCACAATAGTTGGCATTTGTTGGCCTTCAATTTATGATTCATCTATTTTGTTTTATTACCTAAACTAATCACATTTTCGTGCTCCAATCAGGCGTTTCTATGTAGTTTATAAACTTTAGGGTCAACGTTTTGTGATAGGTCTCATTGCTCTCGGCCTCAATTCAAGAGTGAGAGAAGGAGGAGGAAATAGAGGTCAAGGAAGGTGTTGGGAAAATAGAGAGAGATCACTCTGATTTTGAAGAGACGAGGAGGTTAGGAGAATAAAAGATCAAGAAGAAATGAAAGAAATCAATGTCGTGTTTTTGTAAATTTGAAATATAATTAAGAGTATTTTAGACATTTTATATTGAAAATAACTGTGTTACCTTGAAAGAAAACGAAAAATAATAAAATGAATAAAATATTCTCAACTGAACTCTTATAAGTAAATTACAATAAAGTGTACTTATATCATAAATTACTTTTAAATAAATCACCTTTTTTCGGTTTAGACCGACAGACTGCTCAAGGTTTCATTTATAGGAGCGGAAACTAAAACGGGAGTTACACTCGTTGCGAGACTTAATCCAACACCTTACGGTGCGAGCTGACGACAGTCATGCACCACCGGTGTACACGTTCCCGAGGGGGCACCCCTCTCTTTCAAAACTTATCCCTTCAAAAAAAAAATTAAAAGTTTAAATTAAACGTATGATATCAAATAAGTAATTAAATTAATCGGTTTCTTGTACCAGAAGTACCATACTAATAATTTTTCGAAAATAAAACAATTTTTCGGATCTGTAAATGAACGTGTAACCCTTACAAAATTGAACAATTTTATTACTCTTTATAAGTTTACAAAATGGAGTGGAGAAAATATTAACCAATAGGAAGCCAGAAAATTGGATCCGCGATCCTGTCCCCAGTATTAACTTTACATCCAGGCCGTTGATTAACTCCTGACAAAACACAACAGAGCCAACTCAAAGGCGTACGATGTTGTGCCCGAAAAGTCAATCGCAGCCGTCAGAGAGGTTCGTGGCGTCCCAGAATAGCCCCTATATATGGCTCCTCCCCAACTTCACCTTATTCTCATATCTTGTTTAAAGCTCCGTTTTCAGATTCAAGATTCGGATATTCTGTTCCAGCACTCTTCGAATTCGAATCTTTCTCTGCTAATCAATCTCTTCGAGGTCAGATTTCTTCTTCTCCTTCTTGTTGTGTTCGTTTTCGTGTCGAATTTGTGTTTAGCTCAAGTTTTTGGGTTCTTATTTATTTGAATCTGGGTTTAGCTCAACTTTTTGGGTTCTTGTTGATTTGAATCTTGGTTTGATTCTAGTTGTGGGTGTTTTATTGTTTGTGTTTGGGTTTTTATTCAAATTTTGTTCTGGGAGTATTCCCCCAAAATCATGTTTGATTTGGGCTCTAGGGTTTTGTTAATTGGGAATTGGAGTTGGGTGTTCTTTATTCATAAACCATGTTTGATTTGACTTTAGGGTTTTGTTAATTGGGAATTGGAGTTGGGTGTTCTTTATTTATAACCTTTGATTCTGATTTCTCCTCCGTCTTCTTCTTCTTATGTTCGTTACATGTCGAATCTGGGTTTAGCTCAAGTTTTTGGGTTCTTATTGATTTTGTATCTGGGTTTGATTCTAGCTGTGGGTATTATATTGATGGTGTTTGAGTTTTTATTCAAATTTTGTTCTGGGAGTATTCCCCCAAAATCATGATTTTGAGTTTAGGGTTTTGTTAATTGGGTGTTCGTTATTTATAATCTATGATTCAAATTCTGATTCTGAATTTGATATGTTGTAGATGGCACGTACAAAGCAGACTGCTCGTAAGTCAACTGGAGGCAAGGCTCCCAGGAAGCAGCTTGCCACCAAGGTTTGTAGAATTTTATCATCAGATAGATAGCATTGTTTGGTTTCTGTTTTTTTCCTACAAAAATTCAATTTTTTTAATTGTTCAGGCTGCTCGCAAATCAGCTCCAACCACCGGAGGAGTGAAGAAGCCCCACAGATACAGGCCTGGAACTGTCGCTCTTCGGTATGTAATCTTGATGAGTTCTGGGTTTGTAAGCTTTTATTCATTGTTTGCTTTACATTGGATTTAATTTTCTTGATGTTTTTGTGCAGTGAAATCCGTAAGTACCAGAAGAGCACAGAGCTTCTGATCAGGAAGCTTCCATTCCAGAGGCTTGTTCGTGAAATCGCCCAGGACTTCAAGGTGAATATCTGAATCATGTAATCTTTGAGTATTGTGTTGTGTTCTGAGATGATGTTGCTGATATGTGATGCTGTTTATGTGCAGACTGATCTTCGTTTCCAGAGCCATGCAGTGTTGGCATTGCAGGAAGCGGCAGAGGCATACCTTGTTGGTTTGTTTGAAGATACAAACCTATGTGCGATCCATGCCAAGCGCGTCACAATCATGCCCAAGGACATTCAGCTTGCCAGGAGAATCCGTGGGGAGAGGGCTTAAGTAGCTTCTCAATTGACCTATGGATGATACAATCAAACCCATTGTTTCTATGTTTCGTTTATAGAATAGTATATCTAGTGAATGAGTATTACGAAATGTGTTTTGTTTTGTAATGAATGGTTTCTGATATGAAGTAGCTACAAACAGTTTGTTTAGTAACATGTTAGTTTGATTTTGATTATTAATTTTGTTTGTTAGAGTAGATGAATTGTGTTTCAAGCAAGGGTTTTGATTCACATATCATGCAATATGTTCTATTTTGGTTCTTCAAAAGCTAATTGATAATCAGATTTATCTTCAGAAGCCGCATACTAGTTTGCTCTTGCAAGTTGATGCCTAAAACAATGATTATTAGGACTTGCAAAAATTATAGTTTTGACCATTAATTTTTACTCCAACCTTGTAACAAATTGTCCAAAGCAGTAATACATATGAACACTTTATCCTGCTAAATTAGCTTATCTGTTGAAGAGAATCTTCCAGCTTACAGGATTTATCAACACAAAGGAGCTGAATACAACTCCCATGAAGCTGTGTTTTAGAAACATCAGGATTCAGATACTGCAACAAACATGAATGAAAAATGAAGCCCACAAGCAAGAAGTATAAGCTGCACAACAAGCATTCTCCAACTACATCGACACGATATACATGGCTTCATTAACTTCAACCAGGGGGTAATTTATCCACCAATGAAAAGGCATCAAGCAATATGCAAGAGCATAATATAGTGTACTTAAATAATGAACTCAAAGGTACTGATGCATATAACAAGATACTGTTAGATCAATAGGGCATGGCCTATTGAGTTCATTCTCAATCGAGAAATATCTAATGGATCCTGTGAATCAATATATAACTCGAACCAAACTAATAAACCAGGCATCATCTATAAAGGACCTGGGAAGTTGCCATTCTCTCTTTGCTCATTCCATCTCTCCACCTGACACGCATAAGAAACAGAAACTATCAGGTAATAGTAATGGGTAGAATTTCTTTCTAAAGATCGTATTAAGCTGTTAGTTTAATCTATGCTTGTGCATGAGTTTGGCAATGGAAATGAGAATCACCTTAGTTTGTATGTAATTGATCTTCATTATGCTTTCCATTGTCATACTCAAACCATCCCATATAGATTAATTCCCATTTTGCAAAATGGGAATCAAAATATTATGCGAGGAAATGAGAATGTACTTAGGGATTATGAATACTTTGGATCTCCCGTCATTTACACACAAAATAGGTGGTGATTCCCATTTCAACAAATACTATTCAAAAACAACATTTATCTAATCAAAGCCGCATCAAAATATAATATCCAAATGCAAGATAGAATTCTCTCGAGGAAAAAGATTTAACATGGCTAGGAACCTCATAGCACAAGACTACCATAGATTTTGATTCAATAATTTCTCAGCTCAAAGATTAAATTTGCACACTGTTAGCAGCGATACAGAGAGGGGCAAAAGAGGAGCTGAACATTTATTTACTTGCAAGATTCTCGAAGATTAAAGTTGTTTTTGGTGACATCTTTCTCTTATTTTATCTCTATTGTGAATGAGTGCTTGCTTTTGTGCTCTTTCTCTCCATCTTTGCATAAGAAAAGAAACAAAACATCTGCCAAAAGCCTACAAAATCCAGTTATCTACGTTCCTTATCAATTCACATTCTCAGAGATTCAGAATTATACAAACAATTATTGGTGTCTCAGTTATTTGGCACAAACAAACCCCATTACTGAAACCAAACCAAACCAAAATTGGTCAAAGCTGAATCCCAGGATTGTTAAACGAAGGGAACAACATGAAACTTAATTGATTCAAGGGATTATCATTTGGACAGACATTTGTAATTAGTAAACAAAACACACTTACTTTTTTACGTGTGACAATATGTTCGGTTCAGTGAGTTACCGAGTTATATGTACAATTTCAGTTTGATTACTCCTCAGTCATGTAAGAGAGGGGAAATCTCGCTTTCATATAGTTAGTGTGATGTATTTATTGCTTAAATATAATAACTTCCAAAATTTTAAAATATTATAGTTTTTTTTAATATTACATCAATTTCCCTAACTACCCTTAAACCCACCCCACCCAAATACCGTGATGAGTCTCGAACCCTAGTCTGAAGTCAGGGAGCGAGCAATGTCAGCCACTAGGTCACGCTCAAGCTGGTTTTAAAATATCATAGTGATGTTACATTTTGTGCCACTTTACTCAACGGTATTAGATCTCCTTCGGTTTCCAATGTGAAACGATCAAAATACACCTTATTGTTATTCAAATTTTCAAAAACATGTCATTCATAGTTTTTTCTTTATTTCTTTCTTTCTCCTTCTCTCTTCTCCTCACATTTCCAAATTTCTCCCTCTCCCCCCTCTCCCCTTCCTTCTTCAACCACGACTACAACCTGATTTTAAATATTCTATTGATCATAGATTATTGATCTTATCCTACTTCTTGTTTGGACATTAACTAAATTCCAAGACACGTGAACTATTATTTTGTTTCAAAGCGCTTGTGCGTCTGGTGATCATGGTGTTGGAACCGTCACTAATGTTGATGGTGTTGGAAAAATCGAAATAGTATAACAAGATTAGAAAACAATTTTCGATGTAAATTTAACGTGTCGTGGTATAGGGGTTACTGACTTGAAAGCATTTTTATCGGTTGGACTGAGGTGGCGATCGTATTCCAGTTGTTTCCGAGGTTAACACAGTAGTCCCCCTGATGTATGCCCACTCACGCACCTAAATTTGGAACTTGCATAATTCACTACCCAAAAACGAGCCAAATTTTGAGTGAACAATTCACGCAATGAAAAACTTTCATGTAATTTTTTTCATTGAAAAACAAGATTCTCAAGATTTTTTTATATAGAAAGGGAAGAGATGAATATTAAGTGATTGCTTTTAATGGTCGTAATGGGGGAAGTTACCAACCAATTAAGTTCTGGTAACCTACAAAAAGGAAGACCAACATGATAATCTTTGTGAGTCATTATCCCCAACAAATGGAAACTATCTCGCCAACGACTTTGGATTACTGAAACAGTTGTTGCAATATACACTTACCGGTCCTGATCTCGTCGGTTTGATCTAGTTCTTTCCTAAGTTGTTTTGTTTGTTTAATTGTTTCGATCGATTTGATTACGAATTCGACGGTGTTGACGTGGATTGAGAGGTCTAGGCCGATGAGCCTCAAGCTAAGAGCCAGCTGATCCATAGAGCCATGGTGGAGAATAGAGCCACCGGCCATTAAGAGCATGGAATTGAAGAGCTTGGCGATGCAGACTCTGGGGGATAAGTCACGGTGATTTCGATCAAGACCCTCCACCTCTATCTGCTAGAGGTGTCGTGGACCCTGTCATCCCCGACACGAGTGGACACCACATGCTTTAGCCCAAACTTCTCCATTAGTCTTTTTACTCTCGACCTTACCTGCGACGCCATGAGTTGCAACTGGAGCTTGGAGCTGAACATCAGGGTCTCTTGAGCAGTACATGGGAAACAAAGTGTCGTTTTGGGTGAGGTGGTCGGGGATTTGCTTTTTTGATGGGTTTATCATCGACCATTATGGACCCGCTGTGAGGACGGGTCTTTTCGATGAGGATCTCGTGGAGCGACGACTTTCCAGTGTTGCTTGGACCGACGATGACCATAATCTCTCATTGCTTCGCCCTGCAGCTCACATCTTCGAGCATGTGCCGAACACACTCCGACGACGCCTTTGCGATTGGAGATGAATTTGAAATAATTGTCTGTAGTGTTTTGTATTGGGATGTCATAGTTGATATCAAGTATTCAATCTAACAACCTTGTCTCTTCATTGTACTGGGTTTTGTTATGGGGGTGTTTTTGGTAAATGACGAGACATGGATAAGAACGAAGAAGTTTGAGGTTGTGATTTGTAAAGGCAATTAAAGATACGGATCACTATTAAAATTCTACTTACTTAAAAGCTCAAATTGATAGGTGGATGTCTAAATTGTTATATAATCTGGTGAAGAGATTCACATCTTTTAGATATAGGATTCCAACACTCCAATCACGTGCAATCCAGGTTGGAATGCACATGGAAACAGACGAGCGGGGCGCATGTACAGAATGGATGCCCTCCGATTCATGAGCTTTTTAGGCCCGAAACAGATGGCATGATCCATTGACTTTTGGGCCCAGTGGCATATTGATGTCACGTCCAAGATAGAATTAAACTCTGATACCATATTAGAAGCTCAACCCACCTGAAAGCTCAACTTAATAGGTGGAGGTCTAGATTGTTATATAAGCTGGTGAAAAGATTCTCATCTTTTAGATATAAAATTCTAACAATCACAATGAGTGAAAACGAAACAGTGCAAGTGAAGCTAATGAGTGGTTGAAATAGGAGAAAGCGACCACCAAGTACATGTTAAGTTGTGGTTGTGGCTCGAGAAGGAGGAGAATGAGGGGTTCATAAGTGTGAGGAGGAGAGCGAAAGATAAAGAAAAATAAACTTCCAATGGCATATTTTTAAAATTTTGAATGAAAATCAGGAGTATTTTGGTCATTTTACAATAAAATTAACAGAAATCTAACACCGTTGAGTAAAGTGACACAAAACGTAACATCGATGGATTATTTTCAAAATTTTAAAAGTAGTTGTATTTAAATGAGAAACATGTCAAACAAGTTGCATGAAAACAATATTTTTCTAACAAGAAATAATCACACCCAATCCAATATGTTCATGTGATTAGTTAGATATTAATTCTAAGGCTCCACAATTAATAATAATCGAAAATATACTTCCGACCCTCAATTTTTTTTAAACCTGACTTTTTGGAAGAATTTTTCTTCGAAATCTACCTCAATCCCCATTCTTATCTCTTCGGAGCCCATGCTTAGGTTTAAAATAAAAGTAGGTCAAAATATAAAACGAGTTATTATTTGAGTAAAAGAATCTTTCTAACAAGTTCTTAAAATTTTATATATTAGATCCCAAATTTGATTTTTAAAAAGTTGAAATAAAATTCATAATTTGAGCCTATACGATGTTTTCCATTATAAATTTAAATTATGAAATGTTCGTTCTAGATTTTCTAAGAGATACTCTTAAATATAAGTATAAATTGAAAACTCACACTAGTATATCGAATGAGAGTGGGAAAGGGATCGATGATGGACATTTAATAAGTAACACGGGGAAGGCGAAATATCAAAATATATATGTCTCCATAATTTGGTTGATGAGTAATGACAATCTATTAACCCATTTTGTAGATGTTAGTTGTGTCTACCCATTTTGTAGGGAACCTGAATATGAGAAAGTTGAACTCGAAATATAAAATTATAGACCTTGGTACCGCTGTTCAGAAAAATAAATTTGAGCGTAGAGTTGAAATTGGTGATTGCGAATTGGAACAGATCTGGGAACCGAGCAGGAACTGGACATGAAATGGTACTGTGGCGACACAAATATGAGCCACTGAACTAAAAGCAATACCTCCAGGTGATTGTGGTGGCAATCGAATTCCAGTTGCCCCGAGATATTACACAATAGTTCTTCTATATCGCTCCCATCGAAATACAAAAGGTAAAGCGAGTATAGACAGTTCTTAGGAACGGGGAAAGACAGGAAGTCAGAATCTCAAAAGGACAAAGAAATCTAGACGAACATTGCTCGAAAATCAAACTCTACTTGCACAGAGGACACGAAGAATATGAGAATAAAACACGTAAAGTTTATGGGCGAAGCTTTGACAATTTGTGTATTGATTTATGAGTAGAGCTAATCATTTATAGAATTCTAAAAAATATTTTTAGTAAATAATAATAAACAAATCAATGTCGAGTGACAAACTGTGATACCTCTTTAATTCTCAACCGCAAAGCCTCGACCAAATAAAAACGAGCAAAGATTAGCTATTTTCACAACAAGAACTCTTGCAAAAAAGCAATTTGGCCCTAACACACAAGGCCCAAAAAGCAACCCAATACTCAACGCCCATTTACACAACAATTCCCCATGATACAAAAGTATTATTGGCCTCATTTCGAGACAAATATCCACATGCAAACTCGATTTCATCCCGATTAATTATAGCTAGTATTTGGGCTTATTTCACTACACGAGCTTTACGAGTGTGTTAGATAAATTTGTAGGAAAATGTGGCATATTTTGAGGGAAAACCAGGAAAAAGAGTACTGGGAAAAATGGCAACTCAAAAGCTTTATTTATATCATCAAAACTCAATTGAGATGTGAAGTCGTCTAAATTAAGTTCCTGAAAAAACCATGATTAAACTATGCATAAATCTAAATTGTTAGAACATAAACGTTTATAGACGACGATAAAAATCAATCACCTTATTTAAATACTTGTCCGCAAAGAGAGGAATGTCGGATTTGGGTTTGACACCGCCGAGCATGGCACCTACGACACTTCTTCCTTGTGTAATTTCGTAAGGGTTCAAAGTTAATGGTGTTCCGTGCATCTCCATTCCTAATACTATTGTTTTCCCCGAACCCTAACCACACCAAATGCAAAATGCAAGATAGTTTGAAATATATTGTTAACATGCTATTATAATACGTATAACAAGAATTAAGAGACAGATATGTACACATGATATTCCATATTAATTTTATAATAAGACCTTGGTTTAGTTTATGAATAAACATACCACACTAACATAAAACGATTTGATTATAAGCAAATGCAAGTGTCTGGGAAAATGCATATTTTCTCTGTCAAATTCTAGAAATTTGGGAAAATGCATGTACGGAACTGAGAAATTTAGAGTCTTGTGGTTGATTTTGGGAGAGGCAATGAGGTTTGCTAAAATGGGGTATACTTGTTATTTTGCAGGACATGAAATTGGTTGAATATTAAGAGCAAAATTAGCTAAATCATTAACTTGAGCATTGAGAAGTATAATTAAATAAATTAATAGAGAATCCTATAATTGACATAGATTCTTATAACTGAAAGAATTCAAACTTATGTGATTATTGAGTACAAGAAATTTGTTAACCCATGGGTATAAAGTCTATAAGGAGGCGTAAACATGAAGAGCTCACAAACACAAGCCCCAACCGACCAACTCTAAAATAATGTAAAAGTAAAAAATTTATTATATTTAGACTTGTGTTTTACATCCACTAATACGTGAATTTATACAAAAAAAATATATATGAGTGATAAATGAAAATTGTACAAGAATCATATACAATCCTCAGCGAGAGAGGAAAGACATCAATCACTACAAACTGGAAATTATGTCATCTGCCAATACTATTAAAAAGTTAAATATATTGACATAAAAGCACTAACTAAATAGTGATATCAAGGTCTAAATCATCACCCAATTTGACATTTTTGACTGGATTGGATTGGCTTCGGATTAGACTAAATGACCTGGTTCAATTGCAGTATAATTAAATTAAAATTGTTTAATTATTGACTGCGAGAGTATTTTAGTCATTTCATAAGTTTTTTTTTGATGGAGTGAGACAAAAACACTTGTGACCTCAGAAATTAAATTTAAAAATTGATGATTTACGCGAGAATACAAGCTGTTTTAGTAACCTATGTAAAATTAGTGATGACCTACGTGATAATACAAATTTTTTTGTGACTTATATAAAATTACCCCTAACCAATAATCATACCTTACTCATATTATTATATAAGAGATTAATTAGTATGGAGAAAATATTAGGAAAATAGCTCACAGGTGCTGGTAAAAGCATGGGTCATTAAAGATGCCAACCCAAAGCACTCCTTGTGTCATCTCCTTAATCACCTAATTATATAATTAACCACGTTTAATTCTTGTGGGTACAATTTCTTAAACTATACCGATTACCAACCATTCAATCAACTTTGTGAGAGTGAAACCAGAAGATGAAAACGACCAAATTTACCAACCTCCTTGATTGGTCTTTCTTCCCCGCAATCCGCAGGGTTAACAAAATCAGTCACCCCAAATTTCTTTCCTGCATAGAATTAGAAGTAAATAAATAAAATATTCAATCAAGAAAATATTGAATTGAAATAAATTAACACACCTATTTCAAATTTGTCGGGATTCAAATCATCTCCAATAATCTTGGAAGCTCCTTGTAATCTTGCCCCCTCTGCAACCTGCAATGCAAAAGGGTATATACATTATCATTGTATTGTGTTTTATTCCTAGATATGCTATGTATATAGAGTTATCACACCATATAATTTGAAATAAGACTATATATGTATTAAATCTATTTTGTAAATAACTAACAATTGAATGTGATCTTACGTCTTCAAATGACACCCTTTTTTTCATCGGCAAATTGTGTATCATGATTTAGGTTTTACTATCTTAGGATGAAACAAGACAACACCAAACTTGTAATTCTTAATAGTTTTTAAGGTTATTGTATCAATAATGAGTTCAAGACACATCTTTTTATAGAGGGAGACCCATATTGCCACTTGACTCCCACTGAGAAATACGCCCAACAGAAGTTAGGAGAGATATCCAACACAAGTTGGAAGATAATGGTGGGATATGAAGATACAACGTGACTCGAACTTAGATCTCTTGAACCCAAGTTTAAGTGATTAACCAATTGATCAAACAAACATGGGTCATATGATACCCTTAATTTGTACCAGTAGAAAGAGAAGGGAACTTTTATGAAAAGGCAATAAGATTGCTGTAATTTTCTAAAATACTTCCTTCTATGTTATTTTTTCACACATATATATTAATAAATATATCATTTTTTCTAACTACCTTGGTCTGAAGACAGGGAGTGATCAAGATTGACAGCTGAATCAAACTCAAACTAGTTGATATAACATATGACCCATACAATTTGTTAAACTAATATAATACCCTACAATGGGTTGGTTCACATGTGCAAGGAAATGATGACAAAACATGAATGTAATTGAAAAGTGAACAATAATACCGCAAGACCGACGGCTCCAAGGCCAAAGATAACGACAGTGGATCCTTGCTCCACAGCAGCCACCTTCCATGCCGCTCCTATCCCTAATACGAGTGTGCATCATTAAACTACGTCTCTTTCTCAAACTCCACTCCAGTTGCTTCATAATGAAGATTATGTTAAAATATATGTCTCATTATAAAAAAAGGTACCTGTGGAGACACCGCAGGCGAGTTGAGGAGGAAGCAGAGGGCTGATCTTGACGATCTGGGTGATATCCACAACTGTGTACTCAACAAAGCTGGACACTCCAAGAAAATGGTGCACCACTCCTCATGACATACACATATAACTCGTTACGGTCCATCTGTCCTGAATAAGTATAGATTATGAAATTGAGATTAAGCATACGACCTTCATTTTCCAGAAGGTGGTATCTGTGTGACAGAGAGAGGTGGAGATGATCTTGATTCGGACCTCCCACGCTCGCGGCGGCTCCACCTCTACTTCCTCCATCACTAGCGCCTCTC
Source organism: Geranium brycei (assembly GCA_036897365.1). Lineage (NCBI taxonomy): Eukaryota > Viridiplantae > Streptophyta > Magnoliopsida > Geraniales > Geraniaceae > Geranium > Geranium brycei. The sequence continues at coordinate 20,206 of JAYMTP010002026.1, forward strand.
CAGCCCTTCTGCATACTGCACCTGTTTTGATTCACAAACAAACAAGATTAGTGCATGTTTGAGATTTAATTTGTTGAGTAAGAGCTCAGCCTTTGCATCTTATCACTTTTCCAGTTGTGCTCTCCATTTCATCAAAATGACCCTTTCTGCACTCACATCACAGTACTCCTCAATTTATAGAAACAATAATTAAGTCAAGCCAAGCGGTGGTATGGTGTGATGAAATAAAATGTGGTTTGAAACATCACTGTTGAAAGAAAATTAAAAGGAGGGTGGGCCTCAGGGTCAGACCAAACATGGACAATGACGCGTGTTCCACTTATTCTTCCACCCAATCAAACTGTTAAGCTATCTCTCTTGGGATTTGATTATAACCATAAGAAACAAATCATGCAATAAACATATAAAACTAAAGGAATGTTCATCTTTTTAATCAAACCCTAAAATATATAAAAAGAACTCATGTTAATATTTAGAGAATCGATGGAGTTAATCGAATAGCGGAAGCGTATCTGGATCGAGTTCGTGTTCATCGTTTGACAACTATGGTGATTTCTATATAGCCACACCTGAGAGCACGTTATTTTATAATTCTTTATAAAGGGATTAGAGAATACCCAAATGCTTATCGTGTGTTATATGAGATCATAGCTTTAGTTATATTTGGTTAATATAACTAGTTATGATATTTATGATTTGACCCCTCATCAAATCATAAATACACCTACAACCTCTACACATATATCCCCATGACAATTATATCAATAGACCCAAAACTTAATTATTTAAGTATATTACTTTAATTCGGGTCAACTTAAATGATAGCCCAACACACATATATTACATGTGTGGCCCCATATTGAAATTTTTCCAACAATCTCCCACTGGGCCACATATGTAAAATAAAAAATGTGTTAAACCTTAATTGCGCAAAATTTACTATCATATACCTGGAATATATAACAATCTCGTCCATCAATCATATCGATAAAGGATCAAAGCGACTTTCGTCACATTTATCGTAACTAAACCCATCAATGGTCACATACATCAATATAACCAAATGACATAGATCAATCATGGATGCGTAGCATAGAAATTAC
>JAYMTP010002027.1:0-21308 GCA_036897365.1 Geranium brycei
GGCGGCGAGAGCCTGGACCGGGACGCCGAGGAAGTTTCTAGAAGGTTCCCGAAGATTCCGTCGATGCCGATATCGGCCGAGAACGCCGAGGCCATTTTGGGCTCGCTCGGCGGCGCTGCGGCCCCGAGGGAGTGGGCCGGGCGGGTTGGGCGGGTTGGGCCAGGCCCAACCCGGCTCAACTTCACCTATCAGGTTTGGTGCATTACACTAGATCAAATTCACTCTCTTTAGCTCAATAAAGTGTTATTTTGGATTGCATGGTAAGTAAGTAATTGCTGTTTTTGGGCTGATGTTGGAATGATAAAAATAGTGAATGTTTTGGTGATTTTTATACAGTGAGGTATAGATATTGATAAGGGTAGAAAACTTACGGTGAAATTGACATTTGGGTTTGGAATTGGAAATTTTGATGTGTTGACTTTGGTTGAGGAATTGGGTTTATGCACATTTTGGGCAAGAGTTAGCTATATCTGGACAATCTTGGTGACATTAAGCTGCTATTTTTGAATTATCCGAATTTTGAAGCCACAATGAGTTTTGTTGTTGTTGACCTTCCTTCCATCGTAGTTCTTGGGTCTCTCGTGTAGTTATTTGAGTTCGGATTTGGAAAACAAACTTTATCAGTTGACTTTGGCCGAAGAATTGGGTTTGTGCACATTTTGGCAAGAGTTAGCTATCTGAAAAATGTCGGCGACTAGCGTTCTAAAAATTATCGACATGTCCAATCAATCTCCAATTAGTTGCCGATTAATCATGTAATCCGATTAATTTACTATTAATCTCCAGAAGACCTTATTTGCTTGACTAGCGCCTAGCGTTTTTAAGACATTGTTGGTGCATATGCTGCTATTCTTGAATTTATTCGAATTTCGAAGCACAAATGATTTTCTTTGTTGTTCTTGCTCTTCCTTCCCTTATTGTTTACCGGTCTCTTGTTGTGCTTGATTTCCTTGATTGCTGATTAGTAATTAGCAAATCTCACTAGAATGCTAGATTGTAGAGAGCATTATATAAGATTTGGATTTTGGAACCTTTTAGGGTTCTTGAGAAAATCCAGTTCTGTATTGTTCTTCTGAGCTCAAAATTTTCAGCTATCGATCCCATGAGGGCGTGAAGTGTAAGGAAAAATGTGAACTTTAGGTATTTTTTTCGGTTCTAGATTTTCCGGCATATATAAAGATTTCTTGATTTGGCTTAGGGAGAGAAAAAGATGGCTACAATCCAGAATGTCTTTGCCGTCATAAGGGGATCCGAAGAGCCCGATCGCTATGTGCTGCTCGGCAACCATAGAGATGCATGGACGTACGGAGCTGTTGATCCCAACAGCGGAACTTCAGCTTTGCTTGACATTGCCCGTCGATATGCTCTATTGACACGTTTGGGATGGAAACCTCGGAGGACCATTATTTTCTGCAGCTGGGACGCTGAAGAGTTTGGAATGGTAGGTAAAGATCTGATTTCATTACTGCCTGCTTCAAGTTGTAGTCTTGTTAAAGACACTTGACAGTCATCAGAGATTCGATACTTCTCAAGTAAATGCATTATATGAATCAGGTTTATGTATTGGTTTCTCTGTTCTTTGCAGATAGGATCTACCGAGTGGGTTGAGCAAAACCTTGGGAATCTTGGATCCAAAGCTGTGGCGTATCTCAACGTAGATTGTGCAGTTCAGGGGCCGGGATTTTTCGCCGGGGCCACTCCTCAGCTCGACAATATTCTCGCTGAGATCACAAGCAAGGTTAGATAATATCAACAATGAAAAGATATTTGGACTATATTTTTGTGGATTCCCCAAATAAGTGATTGCTCATGAGTATTGAGTAGGGTATTTAAGTGTTTTGTGCTCAAACTTATTTCAGGTTAAAGATCCTGACTCAGAGGGTGCGACAGTCTATGAGAAGTGGGAAACTAAAAACAACGGCGTCAATGTAAGTGGCACCACAATCTCGAGTGTTTTTGTATCAAATGTATAAACATGGAACACTGTTAATTGTATGTTTGGGATTTGTTCGTTGCACTACACTGCAGATCCAAAGACTCGGTGGTGTGGATTCTGATTTTGCGCCATTCGTGCATCATGCGGGTGTTCCCTCTGTTGATATATATTACGGAAAAGGTAACATCACCGTGCCCATCCTAAGCGAGTCTTAATAAGAAATCTAGTTTCATCATGTTAGTGTATTTTCTAATATGGTGCATACATATCATATTGTTTGATATTGATGTTACATTCACATGCAAAGAACAGAGAAGTCTAAATCTGTCCATATTGTAACAGCATGAAGTTATTGTGTTCGAAAATAAATATGAACATTTGCTTTTCGATACAGATTTTCCCGTCTATCACACGGCATTTGACTCTTATAGCTGGATGACTACCTACGGAGACCCATTGTTTCATCGGCATGTGGCTGGTTAGTTTTATCTTTTGCCGAACTTGTTTGCTTTTAAAGAAAATTTCATCTCTACAGGTTTTGACTGATACTCAGCAGCTTAACTTAGTTTGTGTTTTTTTTAATGTTGCGTTAGTTGCCGGAGTTTGGGGACTCCTAGCCCTTCGCTTGGCTGACGATCCAATTCTACCTTTCAACTACATGTCATATGTGAATGAACTAAAAGTAAGCACCCATTTTCTCTAAGTTACTTTCCTCTTAGTTCATCAGATTTTTGCTTTGAATGGTTGATGACTTGAAGTTGCTGATGATAAATAGAAAGGTATTTTGGTCATTTAAAAAATATATAAACTTACGGTGAGAAAAAAGTTTTTAGGTGACATGCGAAATTTGAAATTTTTTTAGGTGACCTATCTGATAACTTTAACTATCCATATGCACCTATCCGCAATTATACCTTGAAGATATTGAAAATGTTGTTTCTTTTGCGTTTTAGTGTATTGGGTTGTAAACATTAAAAATTATCTATGTCGGTCTTTATGTATAATAGAACGATAGACATCAATATATATTCATGAAGTAACTTGGAAGCCTGCTTGAGAGGATCTGAGACCATACGTCCTTGTTAACAGACTTGAGAATGAAAATAATCTTATTTTTTTCTTTCGGGCAGGCATATAAAGAAGCATTGAGCAACTTACTGGATGGGAGTGGTGTTTCGTTGAACCCTTTAGTCATGTCAATCGAAGAACTAGCATCTGCGGCCAGGCAAGCCGAGGATGAAGCAAAGGTACGATCAGTAGAGTTTCTGATCTTTTCTGTATTTGTCCTATAGATTATTTGAGGGAGTCTGAATCTGGAAGCATATTCTTCTTTTCTGAAATGCAGAAACTGAGAGATCAAGAGAGCAAGGGCGAGGTTGTGGTGTTGAAGAAGCGAGCATTGAATGATCGGCTTATGTTGGCGGAGAGAGGGTTTTTGGATGCTGATGGGATCCCTGGAAGGGAGTGGTTCAAGCATCTTGTAAGCTTCTTGCTTTCTTTCTTCTACTTGTTCGAAGATTCTGATCACGATCACAACTGTTTTAGAGATGGAACCAAAATGCTCTTTGAGGAATCTTTTTCCCACTTGAAATCCTCACCATGCAATGTTAATTCATAAGCGTCTCTGTAGAATTGTATAAGATAATAAGAAACTGCCATGATTCTAACTTCCATTCCTTGTAGCTAGCTATGAGAATGTCGGTAAATCCCCCGATAGTCTGAAGAGCATAGCATTTCTTAAAACACTGCTTACAAGTTAGAAACTAATCTCCGATTTATCTCTTATTAATCCTTAATTAGTCCGCTACAAGTGTTTTGAAAATCCCCTACAATTTTCGATTATTCCCCAACACACTGTATGCACTTATCAGGTGCACCTACTGTTTCTTAGGACACTATAGGTTAATTTTGGTTGGTCATTTTCTATGGTTTTATAGTTTTTGATGATGAAACATATATTGTGCAGGTTTATGGGCCTCAGGACGGGCACGAGAGCAAGCTCAACGTGTTCCCTGCAGTAGCGGACGCTATCACTCGATCTGGTTCTGGTTCTGGTTCGGCTAATATGAGTATGAGAGATAGAAGAGAAACGATCCAGCATGAGATATGGAGGCTTACCAGGGCCATTCAAAGAGCTGCTATGGCTCTTAGAGGTCAAATCATCATGTAACTAAACTGGAATTCATGACTGTATATATATATTTATACACACTAGTATATACAAAAGAGGCACGTTCTGTTGGAAATCATGTTCATATCAAATTTTTCGGCAGTCATTCCGATCAATTATAGAAGTTAATTTGGACAACGTATATGTTCGTCATAATAACACGTAACGATGTGAGGGATGTATAACACATTTGAAATAGTTACATATACTTTAAAGACATAAAAGTGTCTCTGCTTACCCCTTGATGAAATGCGACTCTTCATATATTTGAAAATGTGAGCTAAAAGTTGTGCCCTTAAATCACCACATTATGTGTAGTGGGGAGGTATGCATGCAGACCAACTTAGGTTTTGTATTTCATAAGACGACACCGTTTTGTTCATCTTCAACCTCCAAATTCGATATTCGTTTTCAAAAATTCAATTGATTTTTTGGCCATAACTTTTGCTATAAAACTCTGATTTTAATGTTTCCAATTCGAAAATGATCGAAATTTAATCACCAATTTTTGCATACCAAAATTATTGTCAAAATGTATAAAAATATTTGTTGCCGATTTCCTGAAAAATGGGCACGAGGAAGAGAATGTGGAGTATATAGACAAAATATTGAATTTGTCTTCTTTTTTTGGTTGATTTGAAAATTGAAAATGCAACAGAGGGTCTTTTAGTCATTTCATAAAAAATTAACAGTGTTAATTTGAAATTTTGGTCTGTCCAAATTAGAAAGTAAAACTTTTGGAGTGTCATGCATTCTCATATATATGTACAATGTGAATTTGTCGGGCGGTGGGTGCATGCGTGCCACGTGTTCAGCTTCCAGATGCTGACACTAGTACTTACACGTGTCCTCCATCGACACCTGTCACTTGCAAGAGCACAATACACATAAATCACAAGTGAAGGACTAACCGATCGATCCGATCAGGCAAAATCAATGGAGGAAAGTGGCGCGGGTGCAGGAGAGACGATGCGGACGCAGGAGACGGAGACGGAGAGGCTGAGAGTGATGGTGGCGATCGACGAGAGCGACGAGAGCATGCACGCTCTCGACTGGGCTCTCGAGAACCTGTTCCGGCGCGTTGTCGCGCCGGGGTCGAGGGGGGGGGGGGGGGGGGGGGGCCCGGGAACCCCGCCCCCCCCCTCGCTCACGTCCAGCCGCCATACCAGCACTACCTCTTCCCCGCAGGCTCCGCCGCCGGTCCGTTATGCTTAATTATGATTTTATTTATTTGTTTGAATTTGAGATTATACTAATTATACATCACATTATATATATCAACTTCCAGTGATGGAGTCGCTGAAGAGAGCTCAGCAGGAGAATTCTGCGGCGGTCCTCTCCCGCGCACTATCCATTTGCAAACGGAGGATGGTAATTAATTATTTATTTATTTTAGTCACGCTCTTTTGCGCTTTATCACATGAAATATCTATGGTTAAAATGTGATTGGGGTCAGGAAATTAATGTGAAGTAAGTAAGTATTCACAATACAAAATACTTCAAATACGAGGGCTACCAATTTTCCTGGTAGTGGATATGACTGAATTCTCCCCTTCCTTGGTCGGAGGTAAGACAAAAGTGTCCGAACAAATTACAAGGTGGAAGAAGAATTTATATACAAAATAGACTTTCAATCTGATGAGTCAGTTCTCTTGAATGAGGTCAAGAGAACAATGCTAAAAGTAAGTAGGCATGTGAATATATGCTTTTACTTGTATGACTTACACATTTTGTATTTATGGAAATCGATGAGATTTGGTATGATATTTAGGAGATCAATGATATAAAGCTCAACAATCTCATCAATGCGATTTTTGAGATGTATATTCAAATTGTTACCGATAGAAAGATAATTCTTTAATTTTTTCATAACAACTTGAAATCTTTAACCTTAGCCCATGAGTTTTTTTAGGTGTTTTTCCTAGATAAGATCAAAATCACCTAACATTAGTATAAGAAGCCAATTCAGTGAACTCTTCATGTAAAGTGTGAGATTCAAACAAGATGAAAATATGTAAATGACCATTGGGTAAGAGCCTTTGTGTGTAGACCAATTATATGGTGAGCGTGATGTGATGAGACTTAATATGAAAAAAGAGATTGTTAGATTCACATATAAGTTTAAAGTATTACATCATCAACAAATTAAAAGGGAAGTTGGACTTAGCGTAGGTGGTCCAGGATGTTCGCATACCTGGCCTTGGCCAGGGATTGAACCCTGCCAAGTTTCGTGGTTTTAAGGGGGTGGGGTTGTAGTTGAGTCAATACATACATATATACACATGAAAAGTTTTCCTCTCTTAGGTAAGACTCAACAAATTACAAGGGAACTCCAGGTAAAACTCAGATCTCTCCAGCAACTATACATAGCTTGTAGGCCTTCCAAATTCCAAATGGCGAACCTTTGAAGGAGGGATTATCAGCTCTTATTTTGTATAATCATGTGGACTCATTTCAATTTTCTCTCTAGGTCAAAGCGGAGACATTGATTATGGACGGAGACCCGAAGGAGATGATCTGCGAGGCAGTGGAGCGCATGAACATCGGTCTCTTGGTTACTGGTTGTCGCGGCCTCACCGCACTCAAAAGGTTATATCAAATTGATTCTTATTTAATTATTTACCCTAATTAATACTTAATAGTAATGATTGAGATGGTGCTTTTGACTTAACAATGCAGGGCGTTTCTGGGAAGTGTGAGTGACTATTGTGCCCAACATGCTAATTGTCCCATTCTCATCGTCAAGCCACCAAAACCTGCTGCACTTGCACACCCATCTGTGTAGATTTCAGGCTTCAAAATAAGCAATAAAATACAACATTACATCTTGTAAAACAACTTTTTATTATTCTGAGTTGCATTTTAAATAGTAGGATTTGAGGTTTAATGAATATTATTTTATTAAAATATTAATATGTTTGTCTTTTATTTGAATTATACGAAAAATGAGTTTTATTGAATTTCCCACCCCTATCCTAAGTGTTTAAACCACAGTTTAAAGATAATGTATTTCACTTTATATAATTAAAATGCAATAAAGAATATGTGTTTCTTAATACATAAAGTACTATGAGTTTTCACGTAAATATCATGGATAGCGTAAAAGCATGTAATTTTAGTATCTGTATTAGACATTATTATGATAATTACTAAACAAGTGACATAATTGAGTCAGATTATCAACAAAATATTTAAATTAAATCTGTATCGAACTCAGACATATGTGTGACCTTAATTCTCTAAAAAAATTTACTCAATTATTGAACAAATACACTTTATAACCTACAAACAGAATAATTCAAAACAAACAAGATGCTGCTATAACAAAGTTTTGGCATATCCCATGTCAAGATTCAGACACAATTGCATATGTTAAAAGTAAGCTGTGAAAGGAACAAAAATATGAAGAATGAAGATGAAGATTCAAAAGGTTCACTCTTATAAATCAAACATTAAAGTTGCCAAATCCAGGTTTCTGAAGAATCCAAGCCTGCTGATATTTAAAAACAAACATAGTTGCAGAAATTAACTAGTTAACAATTCAGACCATATCATAGTACCACAAAAACCGAAGAAATCGGTGGTGTGAACAGTCTGTGCAAGCCCTTCAGCGGAGCCTCCTGGCCTCCCTCTCAGACTCGAGGAGGGTGAGGATGTCGCCCTCTCTGATGGGTCCCTTGACGTTCCTCATGATGAAACGGTTCTGGTCATCCATGAACTTGACCCTCACTTGAGTCACCTGACCCCTTGATCCAGTGCGGCCCATGACCTTCACCACCACAGCGTGCTTAATTGTAGAATCCATTCTGCATAAAGAAGAATGAAATATTCATGTCAATCATGTAATCGATTAAATACAGATGTTGCATAGTTAGAGAATGAAACAATTGCTACAACACAATTGGGATTTGAGCATCAACAAAGGGTAATCAGCCAAGGTATGTCCTACATTTTCAGGTATTTTCCATGAAACAAAACTATTCTGGTTGATGTGAAATGTTCAAATGCTCAAAATACAGCACAAATGTTCATTAATAAGAAGCAACAAAAGCTTTCACTACACTCAGACACTCACCAATCCGACAATATACTTAGACCATGACACGTTGGTCATCAAAGAAAACACACTACAAAAGTGAAATTATATGTATACCAAACTTCAGGTCATACAGGAAAGCACATGTAAACATATTATCAGAACAACAGGACACAGACAATCAGTCACAAGCCATAATATACACTCAAATTGGAGAATCTACATTCCTCAGAGAACATATTTCACCAGAGAACCAAAAGCATCTACACTAATCCATAAATAATCACAGCCAATACACAATAAAACTACAGTAGCACACAATATACTGAAACAAACAGGTGAATTTTCATTTACTATAGCTAGATCAGCTATGAAACATGATCAGATTGACCATAACCTGAGAGAATCGTGACGAACCTGAGCAAGAATAATTTCATTTCAATACAAATAACAACAAATAACATCATCCAAACACAACCTAAATTAATGTTTATAAACACAAACAGTGTAATTATCTATCTACCATATTTTAGGTCAATACAGAAAATCATAGGTCCACACATATCATCAGAACAAAATAACCCATAAATACAAATCACAAACCTTAATATATACATTCAAACAGGTGAATCTACATTTCTCAGCAACACCATTTCACCAGAGAACCACAAGAATCTACGATAATCAACACAGACTCAAACAACAAACAACAAACGCTCATGAACACGCCAAAACCGATGAATCTTCAACAACTACATCTCCATTAACGAAGAAACGTGATCGGATCGAGCGTAAACGGAGAGAATCGGAACGAACCTGAGCGAGAATTGGTGGCTCCTTCGAAGCGGCGCTCTGGTTGCTCTGTTGCGCGAATTAGGGTTAACAAAAAGCTCAAGAGAGGAGCTTATAAGGAAGAGTCTTTGAAATGACGTTTTTGCCCCGGGATTGTTGAGGGGATGGTGGAGTGCGGTTGAGGTGTATTGGGCTCAGTGGACCGTCGGGATCGTAGACTTGAAGGGAACGAATGGGATCGGTTTGTTTCACTTGGCGAGTTTAGAGCCGTTGGATGGTTGTGAAGTTGGTATATTCATTTAATGCTATTTTTATCCTAGTCCTAGGCAAAACTTGACTCGGGAAAAAATGAGAAGAACTTGAAACTCGGGTAAAATTCAAAAAAAAATTCGGCGAACTCGACAAAACTCGTTTTGTATTAAAAAATAATTTCATATCCATAAATTTATATATATTATTTATCGGCAAAAAAATTACATAGGAACAATTTCATCATTTTATAAAAATACAGACATTTTGCATAAATATGTAAACAACACGGCACTCTTTTGCAATTAACAAATATTGGAGCATATTTTTGCAAAAGTGTCAAATAAATGACATATTTTTGCAATTTTTCCTTTATATTTCGGAGAACGAAATTGGAGGGTCAACGACCGCGAACTCAAGAAACTCAGGATCATTGAGAATGTGTTCGAAGACCTTATCGTCAAGGTTGACCCAAGCCTCTATACCTCTACACCAAGTAGCATCGTTGAGAATGATCCCATTGGTCAAGTCTGGCCCACCTTCTCCATGACCCCACACGCCGACCCAGATTGGCTTCCCCAAGCCAAAGTCAACGCCTTTCAAACCCATATTGACCCAGCTCGAGTCTGACATCACTTATGGACCCTCGTACAAGAACACGCTCTCCAATGCCTTCAAGTTTCCGACAACCAAGTCCAAGGCTTCGGTACCTCGTACCGATCTCGCGTGGTCGTTGTCGACTTTTGAAATTGACTTGCTCACTAACTCTACTAATTCGGGTAGGCTCGAATCTCGTACGTCTATTGTACGATCGTTATTGTAAACTGCACTTGTGTACAATAATAGATTCCCCATTACAGTGCCTAATTAGGTATGAGAAGAAAAAATAATGTAAAGCTCAATCTGTGCAGTCCAATTATTAGATATTGTTAAGTACTATGCAATAATATTTTTAAATTGTGAAACTTGTAAAAATTATAAATTAATCGATACAAACTCGAGAATAGTCGAGGCGTGTTGGACACTTTCCGTACAATGTACCGCTCTCCCTTTAGTGTTGGAATCAACGAGCGTACACCTCCAGGATACAACGACTTCGAACTAACGCCTTACACCAAAAGTTTAGTTTTGGCGAACTTGAACTTGTGTTTTTCACTATCACCAAATCGTATAAACTTTTGTATAGAATAAATGTAGAAGAGAGTAACAAAAACACAATGGTTCTTGATATTTGAGTGATTGAAATATGAAGAGAATGATCATTTATTTATAGTCACATCTCTTCACCTCTTGAATTTTAAGAATAAATATAAATTGTTAGTAATACATTCATTAAACCATATTCAAAACTTGTATGCATGAAGTAGATGAATATGAATTTAAATCATGGAATATGATTTTGAATCGTACATTATTCAACATATATCACAATACCTGCGGTGGGTCCATTGTTAAGCTTACGTGGCCTCATGTTGACTGTGTGGCCCATTACGTGAATATTAGGCGACGAACCGGACGATACTGTTCTAGACGCAGCCATAGCAGATTTCCAGATCAAAGCCGACACCGCCTGGACGCGGGTCGGGTTCGAAACGACGTCACTTCGACCCTTCGACTTGAGCGCCGCCAAAGCCTCCTCATCAAACACGAACCTCTCCGTCCTCAAATTACCTCCGTAGGACCATATTTTATCGTGCACGGGCGTCTCCACGGAAGCCACGGCCGGGAAGCTCAACGATCCGCCGCAAAAATCTAGGTCGCGGTCATCAACGGCCGGGGATTCGACACGTGTGATGGCGGCCCAGCTGTCGAAGAACGCGATCGACGTGGCCGCGTCGGCGATCGTGTGATGCATGCTCACGCCCACCGCCACGCCGCCGCATAAAAACCTGCTGACCTGGACTGCTAGCAGTGGCATGTCGGCGATTGATTTTGACTTTTCGTTGCAAAATGGTCGAAAGGGGAGGAACCGGTTCAGACAGGACATGACGGCGCCGTCACGGTTCCTTAAAAACTCCGACATCCGACAGTTGACCCGGGCGTTCTTGAACGGAACGCCCCGGTCAAAGCCAACGACGGAGAGGCCGTAGTTTCCGAGGCGGCCGGAGAGGGGGTGGAAGCGGGCCAAGGCATCGGAGAGAGAGGCCCTGAGTCGGGTATCGAAAGTAGGGGTATTTTGGTCATTTTGCACACCTGGGTAGAAGAAGATGAATGGGACGTAGGTCAAGGGGGCGACCTGGTCGAGGAGGCTGAGCTGGAAGGGTTGCTCGGGGACGAGGCGATGACGTGGCTTGATCGTTTCGGTCTAAACGACATTTATAGTTATGGCTTCCATAGTGTTTTTGAGTTTGTGTTGTTTTCACAAGTTATTGTTGATATTTATAGATGGTACTAAAAGTGATAGAGAGTTAAGGTACAGCCAGAATAAGGTACTTGATTTAAATTTTTAAGGGACTAATGCTAAGGAGTTGCCGAATGTGCTAAATATCTATTTGCTAGGGTGGTAACAATTTGAATTCAATGTTTCATTAACAAAATTTGGTATAAGAAAACCATATATTTTTTTAAGGGAAATATTATGTTTGATGCATATACTTATTTTTCATTTTCATTTCGCTATTTAGAGGGTTCTAGAACATGTCTAAGAGGTATCAGGTTCAGAGACGTATGATTTATTCTCGATCAAACCCCGTCTTGACACTGAGTAGATTGACGAGCTGAGGTTCTCCCGTACCAGAGGTTGAAATGCCTCGGCCTGAAAAGCATGTCCGGACAATCTCCAAGCATTTGGGAGGTTATGATTACACCATGCCGCCTTCCAATTATGTCGTATGATTACACGCTTAAGCATGATTGAATTCATTTAACTCGTAAATGAGTTTATGAAATCTCAAGGTCATTTAAGTCATTTCTCTACGATTTAGATAGTGTTAAGTGTTTTCAACCTTAAAATTGTTTAGCGATACAAAGTTGTTCACTTGATAATATACTGATATAAAATATAAAATAAGTATAGATTGCATAATGTATGAATGCAAACTGATTTTTTTACCGAAAATCATATACATGTTTATGCTTTATTGTACCTACCGTTGTAAAAAGACGAATATGTCATTCATCAGGCTTCAACTTTATAAAAATATGACACCATGGTTGTATATGTACTCATTATTCAAACACAATATTAATGAATATATTCTCATCATTCAAACCAAAATATTAATGTCAACATCTTTCGTGATTATTTATTTAATTTATCTTTATCTTTCAAAGTTTTTATTTTCGATTCCTTTGACCGAAAATATTATTCAACAAAGATTAGGGTTGAGACTGCAAATCGACAATACAATCGTTCACCGCGACTTTCAACTCGATTAAGTATTGTTGAAACCCGAATGAGATTCTAGGTCTCGATAGCTTATCGGGAGGGGATGAGATAAGTTGAAGGTTATTTTGGTCATTTAAGAAGCACTTATCACAAATATATAATATAATCATCACTATTTTAAAGGGGAAATCATAATTCAAAAGAAGTACTAATTATTCTCCCTACAATATAGTTTTATTTATTTTGTACCACCGTCCTGAGAGCAACTCCAACCGTTTTGCATATTTTGAACTTGTACTTAACTTTATAAATTAGATTATTTTTTATTATGCTCATTTTCCACTTCTCATTTGCAGATGAATGAAATAAATTGGTTTGAATTATTTTAATATTAAAATATTGAAAAGTAATTTTTGTGGGAAATTAAAGACATTTTTTTGATTAAAAAAGGACATTTCTTAAGACTTTAATTGGAGTTGAAAGAACTTAAACCCTCCTTATAATTAGATAATGATGTTGGGATTTTAAAGCCATTATTAGGAGTTAAAATTTAATATGAAATATCTAAAATCGTCCATCTCATTAAAAAAAAACTACACCTCAAATAAATGACAAAAGTGAGGGTTCAAAAAGCTTAAAGAAACTAAAGACATCTTATTTATTTCCTGTGTTCCCACAGCTTCTTTCACATAAGTACATCATTATCATATAACTGATAGTGTTGGTCATGGCCATATCTAATAAAATCCCTATTCGGAAATGAAAATGTGAGGCAATTTCTTCAATGAGGCATAAAATCATCACCTTCCTCTGAGACTTGAAGGTGTGGCATGTTACAAAAGACGACCGTAGCGATGATACTCGGGGAGAGGACGATGCTGATCTACCGCTCTTACACGAACTTGACTCTATCCGACTTTATACTTCAGTGTTCTGCGCCCTTTATCGTGTCTCCGGATTTGACCTCTAAGCAAAATAAACCCCTTCACACAAAAAGAAGGGCACACACATAAATCGCTTGTATAAAAACCTACGAGAGCCCCTTGCAACATCACAACAAAAGGTTTCGGAAAGCAAAGTATGACGATAGATCAATGAATCATATCAAAAGGCTTAGTGGTGCCTTAACTCTAAAATATGAAGACATTCATAAATATGATAGGAAGTGAGGATATAGTGAAGAAAATCAAAGCCTCATTTCATCAAATTATGCAGTCAGCTCGTAGTATCTGTACTATTATACATATTCCCACATAATAACAGAAATACCAACCAGTACACAGCATTTGCTATGAAGACATTCATAAATAATAGGAAGCGAGGAGATGGATGATTACATACATATATGCACGCGCGCTATAGTGAAGAAAATCAAAGTCCCATTTCACCAAACACAGGGTGTCCAAAAATAACCAACCCGACCCGAAAATTGCCGAATTGGGTCGGTTCTAAACCGAAACTCCATAGGTTCAGTTTCGGTTTGTAAAGTGATAACCGATAAAAAACCGAACCAAACCAAAAAATGATCGACTTGGACACATGACTCATTTTAAGTCACCATTCCTTATTAGTTGGGCCTAAATATATTGGGCCAACAAAAAACAAATCAAATAATAAGTCAAAATCGGCCCCAAATGTGAGAAATTCATGAAAAATGGTTCATAGAAAATCTGACAAAAAACCGATGAGTCAAAACGGTTTAAAATGTGAGAATTTCATGAAATTCAGTTCATAACAAACCGAACCAAATCTGACATGTTCAAAACCAAACTGAACCAAATCCAGTTTGGGTTTGGTTTTTATTTTCTAAAAAATGAATTGATTGGTTCGACTCAAAACCAAACTGTGAACAGCCCTACTCTATACATACTCCCACATAATAACAGAAATACCAACCAGTACAGCGGCATTTGTCATAAAGCAAAAAAAGAGAGCATGTTCACTCAGTTCCAGGCACTACTACATCCTATGGACTACAGCATGTGGAATGATGACAAAAAACCATCTAAGGAAATATGTTTCCCATGCTACAGGTGCTAATCCATTTTAGTTTTGGAAATTCGTTCTGTACTAAGTGAAGTGTTTGTGAGACATATATATTAAATTGCTCGGGAGGATTTTTCCCAGTGTTTTCTCAAGTTGATTTAAAGAACTTTAGTTGATGTGGACGGGTGCTTTATTTTGTTTTGAACACTAATCAAGGGTAAAAGGCGCACCTAATGAAGGGGTTAAAAGGCAGAGTAAAAGCCTAAAAGGCATGGAATAAAAACAAGATTGTGCGGCTACACTCAAGGAAATTATGTGATACAGAAGTTAACGAAAGCCCTCTTGAGGTGTTCAAACAGAAGCCGAGGAAACAAAAGGGAAACAAAATTTAGGTGAAAAGGAATGCAACAAAATGAGTAAATGTAAGACTCACCTAATCCAGAGTATCAACGTCTAGGTCTAGGTTTGCAGCGGAATTCGGCTAAAAGTGCTATATGATCAGACGACCACTCTGGGGAAGGAAGTGCCGTGTCTTTCCTCAAGCTATCTTCATCCAGGAGTTCCAGTAAGGATTCCACTGTTAACGAGTCCGCTGCGACCACAATTTCGATATCATGAGCCACAGGCATAAAACATGATATATGAGCATTTACTCGAATGATGTTTACCTGTATAAAATATATAATCCAGGGTGCCGATTGATTCTCTGGTGAAACTTGTAAACAAGGGTTCGTTTGTTGAAGCGTCCATTCTCCGTCGATGCTGCTCTAAACCAAGACCAAACCCGATTCTTGCAAATGATGAATATGCGCTGACCTGCAACACATATGGTAAAAGCCATAAGTAATACGCAAAACAAGCAAATCAGCAACCCCCCTCCCCCTCCGAATGATTCACATCATTTCCAAGAAACAGAAAAGCATGATGAGAAAATTGCACAAAGGTGCCCCACTATATGACATTTTTGCAAAAGGGTGTTGTGTTGTTTGTTAATGGCAAAAAAAGTGCTGTGTTTGCCCTTTTTGCAAAATGTTTGTATTTTCATAAAAATAACAAAATTGCCACTGAAATTAAGAATTAAGACTTTTATAACTAAAAAAATTAAATTATAAAACTTAATCATACAAATTTTAGTTAAAAGATAAAAACAGAAAAAACTTTTGAAATATTTATTTTTCTAAAAAAATCATTTTTAGTTTCAGGGGTAATTTCATCGTTTTTTAATAGAAATACACACATTTTGCAAAAAAAAAATGCAAACAACACAACACCCTTTTGCAAAAGTGTCATATAATAGGCACCTTTTTTGCAATTTTCCCAAATATGATTTATAGTATTTTTTGACATGTTACCAGAGGTAGCTGATGAGAAAGCTTGCTAACAGGGCGCAAAATCCCAAGAGGATCGACACTTAAATCCGGATGCATCGGATCGACTTTCCCCATTGCAAGAAGTGCATGCGGAGCACTGCAAAAAAGTGAAATGGGGCCTTTTAGCAATTACTCAGAAAAAGATGCAAACAGGATGTAGCAGAGCCAACAGACCTTCCAGGAACAGCGTTGAAATCACCGCAGACCAACATTGGAATGTCTGCACTAGCGGCTATTTTCTCTAGCCCTTTTAAAAGAGTTTGAACCTGTCTTACAAACAGGAAGTTAGAAAATGAAATACTAGTGGGAATAGCAGAACATGCATAAGGCAGCAACAAAGAGAAATAATTTAAGCACCTGCCAGAGCTTAACATCATTCAGATCATTGTGAACATTTACATGTGTATTTGCCTGAACTCCCAAAACACCAGAGCAAACGTCAGGTTGTGCAATGCCAATGAAACAAATAGAATATGTAGAAATTAATATACAAAAACAATTAATGTAGGAAAACGAAGAAAAAAAGGCCATTCACCCAGAGCACTATATAATTGCATAATATAAATAATGCAAACAAAAGTGAAAACAGTACAATATGCATAACTTGCACTTGGAAGCACAGCATGAAAATTCACACATACAAATCATGAGTAAATGTTAGCTATCAACAACAGCTCAAATCATGCCATCCTCAACAAAAATCAGCATTTAAGAGCTTACGAAAATTGTAATTACTACAACATTTAATTAATTGACTGAAAAAATTTCATGATGCAGGAACTAGATCTTGTCAAATGAAGATCGCGTAGAATCGCAAGAAACTTACCACACAAAGAAGCTGACGTTTCCCAGGTGTATCAGCTCCCTGATTGCTAAATTTTGCTTCAAGAACAGCAATTAGCGCAACGTTATCCTATATGCAGAATAAATTGGTGCAAGTACAACTTGGTTAACAGAAATTGTGGAAGTTCTGGGAGATATCACATCATGAAACAAGTGTGAAGCAGTAAAAATCAACCAAACTACCTTAACCAATCTATTCAAAGCAGTTTTCTTCTGGGCACTTGGGACTGCTGCATCAATCAAAGACTGAGCAGCCTTATTGAATTCAACCTGTATGAAAGCACACATTCAATTATATATGTGAATAAGAGAAGAACTAACTCTACCACCAGCAAACCATTTACTTGCCTCATATTTTTTAACATGTGAGAACCTGTCTCTCCGGAAGAAGGTTGCACAACCATCAATTGTATGATGGGTATTTCCAGTATAAACCTGCAACAAAAATAAAATTGTTAATGGTAGAATGAGACATGCGTAATAAATGAACAGGAAACACAAAATTCTTAACAACCTCATTAGTTTTTCTCTTATAGAGAGCTTGATAGCCATGTTTGTCCAGCTCTGGGGCAAAAAATTCTTCAAAGTGATCATTTTGAACCTGAAATTAAGCTACATCTGTGATTAGACATTGAACCCGCTTTCCTTTTACCAGCATGAAGATAGTAACTTTTCTCCCTCACAATAGATGACATGCAGCAACTGAAGATAAGATATAAACTAAAATATTGAAAACCTCAATATATCACAAGCTCCGAAAATGTATGTATATGTACTCACTCAATTTACTTTACAATTCTTTCACATCAGTCACCAGGAACGACTTCAATTATATTAGCAAATTGGAAGTGACATGCCAGCCTGCCAGGTTATTATTCTTAGCATGCATTCATGAATCATCAGGTTGAAAGAGAACAAAAACAACTTACTTAATCATAAGTAGATGGATTGACATGAACAAGGGGAAAAAGTCACCGCCTACAACCGTGGTTAAAGTTTCAAATTTGACATCCAGGAGCTAAATAAATTCAATTAAATACAAACAACAAACTACATGTGTATAAGACTTGTGGAAGTTTCTCAATATCCAAGGGTTTAGCCAAGAAAATCCCCTCCATATTTTTATATTTTTCATGACCTTATCTACACATTGTAGCTGTTCCCAAATGTGGGAACTATTAATTGTGACTTAATACATAACTGTTCTGATTCAAGAATATGGATGGAACTAACTAACAACTTCAATGAAATAAAAGTTCAAACAGTAAAATTTTCAAAGTTTACAATGATACAAAGGAATAAGATATATTGATTAAGTCTGTAAGTTATAAAATAATGTATGCTTCGTGTACCTCTTGAAGACAAACAATGTCTGCGTGATAGCCAACTATTTCCCGTAACAAGTTCTGTCTTCTATATGGCCAAGAAAGAGCCCAAGAAGGGCAGTAACCGAATGTGTCACTTGTAGCACACCCATCAGACAAAATGTTGTATGATAGAACAGTAAAATTTCCGGTTGATGAAACACGGCCATCTGAATCCAAGTGCCCCATTGCATCAACTCCAGTAACAGGGATTAAGCGACGTGGACTCGGGGACGGAGCTGGAATGACTCGGGAAGTCAATATGGTACTTGCATGTCCTACAGGCAGTTTGTTTTCAACATCGACTACAACACACTCAAACTTAAGAACATGGCCAATATCATCAGCTGTTGGTGTGTATGTTTTAAGACGCCCAACTTCAAACCAAGTCTCACCGCCACTTCTTTGTGTCACTGTTGCAGGATATAAAGGTGTTGATCCGTTTGTCAAGCTAGGGCTTGATGCTGAGCTGGACAGGCTTGTGTTGGATCCTGAGGTATTAAAGTTCCCAAATAACTCTTCTTCCTCATTTCCATTTTCATTTACTGCACTTGCAGCACGGTCATGTAGAAGACGATGATGTTGCCATGCATCAGAGAAGCACTTGGGTGAGCAATGGTAGCTCTTGGACACGGGTATTTTAGCCTTCACACAACCAAGGCATTGCAATGTTGCTTGTTCAGATGGATGTATACTACAAACAGCAACTTTTCTATCACTTTGTATGCGATACCTGCAAAACAACACCAAACATCTGAGGCATCAAGATTTTCTCATCATCAACTAACCATTAAACCACCATGATACAGATGACATGAGATCAACAACACAACAAGAATCATAGGAACACACATGTACCCCTCTCATAATACAAGATGCAAACTCAGTCAACAGTAGAAAGTACTCGTGATGAGCCAGCGTAAAATACCCTTGTAACTCATTAAACCCTAACTTTAGGTCACTAGAAAGTAGATATAAGAGTATTATTCTCATATATTTGTAACTCATTAAACCCTGACTTTAGGTCACTAGAAAATAGATATAAGAGTATTATTCTCATATATCTGCCTACTTCCACTCTTATATTTCTTTAGCCTATAAACCACCTCCAATAGCAAAATAGTGCAAATTCATACCAATAAAACCAAAACATGACAAAGTTAACTTTTTGCATCCAAGACAAAACATTTAACACAATCTTCTACATAGATTAGGATTCTGTAAAAGATTTCCCCTACTGAACAAGCTCTTCGTTACTACCATGACTGAAACTTGAACTTTAAAATTGGATTACATATATCGGGTTGGACTCCACAACTAAAGGGTCAGTCTTTAAAATTGTATTTAACTCTTCCATTCGTATGCACCTCTCTCTTTTTTCTTTTTTTTCATTTCATTTAGGACTTTTCGAATTCAACACTCCCTTCACACCAGAGAAATATAAATTCAGTAAACAATATATAATGCCCAATGCCAAAACACCCAAATGACCATGAAATGACGAACTATCCCAAGCACGACCCAAATTCTATAGAAAAAAAGAGAGGAAATGACAAGAGCACATACCATTTGTACCTCAGGAAGTGGCCACCGAGCGGGGCCGACTCGGGCACGTCACTGGTGGTGGTGGTCTTGTCGGGCCGCCGGAGGAGCACGTACGGCGTGAGCTCGCAGCCAACAATGGGGATGTCAGAGGGCAAATGCACCCTCAGCACGCTCAGCATGCTTCACTAGTCGAAGAAAATTCAATCGTACCGCCCCTGCAACCCTAGAAAAACTCCAAT
Organism: Geranium brycei; assembly: GCA_036897365.1. Taxonomy (NCBI): domain Eukaryota; kingdom Viridiplantae; phylum Streptophyta; class Magnoliopsida; order Geraniales; family Geraniaceae; genus Geranium; species Geranium brycei. The sequence continues at coordinate 19,859 of JAYMTP010002027.1, forward strand.
CCCCCAAATTCACCTCCCGCAGCTCCACGGAGGAGACCCGGCGGATCCGCCATTCACCTCCGGCATCGGCGGAGCAGAGCAAACCCTAGACGAACAAATCCCCCCAAATCACGAACCTGGCGACGAGAAGAGGATCAAAAACCCTAAATTCGACGGGGACGGAGCTCGGAGACGGCCGCAGCGCGAATCGAACCGGTCGAATTGAATCGATTGGCGAGAAATGGATCCGGAGAATCGTGTACAGAGATAGAGAGAGAATGGAATCGATTGTTAGGGTTTTAGAGAAATGGATTAGAGAGAGAGAGAGAGGTGGATTCGAGGTTGGGGTTGATTTGATTTGTAATTGTGCGTGTATATGGAAGTTGGGGACGATTTGGTTCGTCGTCGTCGTCGTCGACTCTCCTCCTCTTTGCTATTCGATTCGATATACACAGACAGGTCGTGTTAACAGGCCTGCGGTTATGGTGTACTTTAATGGGAAAATGGTGAACTTTGGATTTATTTTTTTTTAATGTATATATTTGTACAAAATAACCAAATTGTCGTTGAAATTAAAAATTAATTCAACTAAAATATTTAATTATATAAATTTTAGTTAAAATGTATTTTCAATAAATTTTTAAAATATTTATTTAAAAAATATATTTCTTAATTTCAAAAGTAATTTCGTCCTTTTTAAAAAAAATAAATGTTTAGGAGGTTATGTTGGGTTGCATTCATTATGAATTTATGATTTGTACTATTTAGTTTGTTTATTCTTCAGGTATTAGTGTTGTCTTTTTTATGGAAGGCATGGTCTGGTTGAGCTTTGGCTGGGTTTTAAACCTAGATTGTTGTCAGCTTACATTAAACCATTTACTATGCAATATCTTCTTAATATATCAAGCGATCGTTTTGTTTTAAAAAAAAAAAGATATAGTATAGCATTTTCTCTTCTTTAGTTATGGGCTCTTCTCTCTCTCTTTATATATTTCTTTATCTTTTATTCGTCAAACTCAAATTTAAATATGCTACATAATAATTGTTTAAATTTAATTAAAAATATTTGAGCATGAGAATCTGACCTATCTTTTTTACAAATTATCTTATATTTTAATTATTTTAATAAAATATACCATTTGCGGAGAAAAAAAAAAAAGAGCAGCCACACGATCTGCTACTTGACCTTTTTTAATTGTGAATTTACCTTTTTCTAACTACTGATTACCGATTAGGATGAAAATTGTATTGGTTAAAATAAAGCCTTATATTTTGGCGATAATAATTGATTTAATTATTTATTGAGTTTGAACTATTTTTTTAAAATTTTGAACTACGTTGTGTCTTATTATATTTTATAATAATTAAATTTTGCTGATAAATTATTATTCTGATCATATCAAAATGATTCAATAGTGTATCAAAAAGGCTTCGGAGGGCTTGGGTAGCGTCAAGACCTGCGCGGGGGGGG
>JAYMTP010002028.1:0-21302 GCA_036897365.1 Geranium brycei
GATTTGTAGCCCATATATGGTTTGTAGCCGATCTCTTCCCGAAAATCTAAACTAAAATAGGAAATAGACTAATATTTTAACATCATATTTTAACACTCCCCCTCAAACTCAAGATGGTAGCATAGATACCAAATTAAGTTTGCGAACTAACACACTGAACCGCCCATGAATCACTAGTTTGGTGAAAATATCAGCAATAAGTGACAGTCGTTCTCGACATATTTGGTGCGTTCATGGAAGACGTCATTGCGAGCAATATGAATAACACTTTGACTACCACAATAAATAGGAGTAGTAGAGTTATGAACAACATACATGCAGAAATCATCTTAACCAAAAGAGCTCTGAGGTAGTATCAATAAGAGCTCGACCTTCGTGCTAGATCGAGCAACAATTGTTTGCTTCTTATTTCTCCAAGGGATTAGAGAGTCACCTAAAAAGACGCACCAAGGGATAATAAAGTCACCTAAAAAGAAGAAGTAGCACGTAGTAGAGCGGCGATCGGTAAGGTCACCAACCCAATCTGCATCATAATAAGTCTATAGCACCATAGATGCATTGCACGAGAAATGTAATACTTGAGATAGGGTTCCTCGAACATGTCACAAAATACGAATAACAACCTCATAGTGTATAGTGCGAGAAGCACACATGAACTGACTCACAATGTGAACTGCATAGACGAGTGACAATGAGATAAACCAGACTTCCAACGAGTTGTCGATAGAGGGTGGCCTTCGAAAGTAACTTTTTTTCTGATGGAGAAAGTTTGACATTAGCCTCAATTAGAGTAGAGGTAATCTTAGAATTTGTTAAGCTTTCCCGAGAGATAAGGTCGGTTGCATATTTGACTTAAGACTGATGATAGTAAAGAGATTTCTAACCCGATGATGCTGAGTTTGGAAAACCATGCTTGTAGAGTTGCTTCAGACTCTATAATGCTTTCTTTAAATGACAGACTGTGTTTGGGGATGATCATAACTAAGAGAAGGTTTCATATATACTTACTCGTTTAGATCTCTATTAGTGATAAAAAATATCTTCATTGAGAAAAGCGTTCTTCACAAAGTACTTATCATCAAAAACATATATTATTACTAGAGAAAATTGATTCTTAACAAAGTAAGCGAGAAGCTTATTTTGGACCGAGAATCGGGTTAAACTGATTTTTTAAAAAAGAACTATAATTTTTTTTTTTGTAATAATTTAGATTAAAATGTTGAATCGATCAAAAAATAATAATTAGGGTTTAAAACCATTACAAGCCTTGAAGACCCAAAATATAGGGAAAATTCCACATGCCCCCCTTAACTATAGTCGAGTTTTACTTAACCCCCTTAAGTTAAAAAATAACTTGTGGAGTCCCCTATTGATAAAAAAAACTTCTGGAGTCTTTTCAGTTTGAAAAAGTTTCACTTTACTTTTTTCTTGTAACTTTTTTAAAAATTCTGTTAACCTTTTGTGAAATGACGCAAATATCTTTGTATTAAAAAACTTAAAATAAATAAATAAATATGATTTTGAACTTTTTTTCTAAATTTTTTATAAAAATTATAAACAAATAAATAAAATCGATGTTTAAAAATCATTTTTAGTTTTATAATTTTTTTATAAAAAAACTTTTAAAAATTATTTTACTACTAACAGAATTATATTATTTATTTTCCACAACAACAAAAATTTGAAAAAAAAAGTTCAAAATTATTTTTATTTATTTATTTTAATTTTTCTAATACAAGAATATTTTCGTCATTTCACAAATAAATTTACAAAATTTACAAAAAAAGTTAAAGGAAAAGGGTGAAGTGAAACTTTTTCAAACTTAAATGACTCCACAAGTTGTTTTTAAATTTAAGGGGGTTAAGTGAAACCTGACTATAGTTAAAAAGGGTCACGTGAAATTTTTCCCAAAATATATACTGCCCAATGTGATAGTTTGGGTTGGTTCAACCTGTCAATTGTTTCATAATCGGCTCAAGCCCATCCAACCGAATCTGAGAATGGGTTTCAATTTAATTAACCTGCTTCATTTAGATTGAACCTCAAAATTTCGGTCGGGACTTTCAACATGGTTCATGTTTACCCCTACAAAAGGGTATGTCAGTCCGATCAGTGGGATGACACGGGGCACGCCTTCTCTAATTTCATATCAACATTTCAACCTAATGTGCTTAAGACACGGGACTGCATCATCTTCAATTCTTCTGGCACAAAAGCCTTCAAAATACCCCCAAAAACACCTACAACACAAAATACTCTAAACATACCAAATATCAAGATTAGTGAAAGAGTGCATTGAACATTGAAATGAGACTTGAAACGCCTCTAATATGTGAATGACGCTACGGCCTGGGCCTAAGGCCCACTGATATTTGGGCCTTCAGTTGAAGTGTGACGAAAGTTGGGCTGTTTGTGGTGGATGAGCAGTGCGTTTAGTAGGATACGTTTGAAGTTTAAGTGGTGATGTCACGCATGACGTAACATGGGAGACAAGTGGGACCACGTGTACTTGAACTTCGGTCGGCTTGCTGGTCCTCACTACGTGTGGACATAAAGGTCTTGTTCATGAATTTTATTTAATAAGATCAATTATATATTTGCTTTATTTTTCCACTTGTCCAATTGACCAATTATTCTTGTCTTATCCATCAAAATGTATATTATTATAATTAAAAAGTAGGTTCCATGAGTTTTTCAAGAGTAAATTATAATTCTAACACATGATACATTTCTGTAAATAATTGATGAATAATAAAATGTGATTGCATGTAATACATAGGTTAATTAATAAGCTTTCAAATCATCAAAAGTACCGTAATCACATTTTTGGAGAAATAAATCCTTAATCAAGCTGTTACTTATGAATGATTAAATTAGTGATACACTTTTATACACGGGAGTCCAAATCTTGCGTCTGATAATTAATGTAAAAGAAAATATTATATAAATGAAAAATTTCACTTACCTCTCATGTATTTTGCACGATCTTCACGTACCTTTCCCGAAAAATAAACACAGTCTGTGGAGTTCCAGAAGTTGCCTAAATTTTCACTTAGCCCCAGCGACGTTAAGTCAATGATGAAAAGTCCAAAATGCCCTTAACTATTTATTAAATTTTCAAAAATTTGTCGTTCCCCCTCTCACTCAATTTCTGATTTTGTTAAATAATCTTGAGTTTTAAAAATTGGCTCTTTGTTCACGAAGCTACTAAACTCCTCCTTTCTCCATGTCCTCATAACAAATCGACCCAAAACCTCCAATTTCTCTCACCCAAGTTCTTAAAAATGGGCTCTACCATTTTGTCTGATACACGCATCAATGGCAGAGGAACAGAGAAGGGTACATATTACTACTCCTGCCACGACACTACCCTAGGAAGCGACGTTGTTGTAGGTTTTTGATGAATAACCAATTTTTTGGATTAATTTTGAAAAATTCAAAGTCTGTTTTGAATTTTGAGCAATTTCTGGGTTTTTTTTTCTGGGTATGGTTTTGTTAAACCTGCAGATGATATAAATATCAATATAATCTTCGTTATATTCGAGATGATTTCCCATCCCAAGGACGAGCGTAGGACCTTGCACATAATATAGAAAGACAAAATTGTAGAGCCCGTTTTTAAGAACTTGGGTCCAATATTTTTAAGACCTCCAAATTTTGATAATACAGGCATCAATGACAGAGGAACATAGAAGGGTATAGAGTACTACTCCTACCACGACGCTACCCTAAGAAGCGACGTTGTTGTGGGTTTTTGATGAAGAACCAATTTTTGGGTTAATTTTGAAAAATCTAGAGTCTTTGGTTTTGAATTTTGAGCAATTAATGGGTTCTTTTTGGGGTATGTTTCCGTTAAACCTGCAGACAAAATGGATGAGAGAAATTGGAGGTTTTAGGTTGATTTGTTACGAGGAGAAGTGGAATAAGGAGGAGTTCAATAGCTTCGTGAACAAAGAGCCCATTTTTAAGAACTCAACATATTAAAAAAATCAAAAATTGAGTGAGAGAGGGAATGACAAATTTTTGAAAATTTAAGGGATAAGTGAGAGCATTTTGGACTTTTTATTATTGACTTTACACAGTTGGGGTTAAGTGAAAACTCAGGCAACTTCAGGGACTCCACATACCGTGTTTATCTTTCGGGAGAGATAGGTGAAAATCGTGCAAAGGAGATAAGTGAAGTTTTCCCTAATATAAATATTGGACTCGTGATTTGTAAACTAGTTTTAGGTTAAATAGAGATTCCAACGTGTATACGAGATTTTTATTGTTGTCTTCAATGTCAATGTCAAATTTTCTAAGAAAAAGTGGTAGAAGAATATGATTGCACTTGCACATGACACCCAATGGATTCTTATGGTGAGTCAGACAATGACCAGGGTTGTCTGATGGATCATCAAGTGTGTGTAGTTTTTAAGATGAAATATATCATCTTAAAATTGTCAAATAAACCACCTTGTGAGTTAGAGTTAATATATACACATCAAATCTAATTATCTTTTGTGGTTAAAAGTGAACTTTAATGTGTATAATAACCTCAATCTTCAAACAATTAGTAGGTATGACAAAAATATCCAAAATTGATGGGAACTTAGTAGGGTTGTTAAAAAAATATGAATCGATCAAATCGAACCAAATAAGCCAAATTCAAAGAGATAAAAATCTAATTGAATACAATTAATTCAGTTTGTGACAATCGAAATGCGAATCGGTTTAGTTTCGATTCACAAAGGTATAACCGTCAAAAATTCGACATAAATCGAGAATGGATCAATTTCATCGTCTAAGTCGTAATACTCATAGACCCTAAATCTTCAACAATTGAAACAAAAATTGTGTAAAAAAACAAGTCAAATTTTCAGTTAAAATATATAAATTGAGACATGAATAATTAAAGATAAAAGATTGCAAACTCAACAACAGCCATATCGTAACAAATAAAAGACATAAATCATCAAATCCACTGTAATATATATTATCATTAACAATTAGCCATACTTGAAACAAGTTTCATGTGTCAAAAAGAAAAGAAGAAAATAATTACTGAATAGCAAGCGCGTAAAAGACAGCTGCTTTGGGATGGATATTAAAAAAAATAAAACAGAACGTAACGTGTAAAATGCGCAGAAACGTGCGAAAATAAAACACTCTTCCAAGTCCACTTGTACTACCGATAGAGACAACCTCGTCAACACGAAACTTCCCAATCTCTCTGGTCTCCACTTCACATTGACTTTGAATTCTAAATCATTTACCAATTTTCTCTTCAATCAACGGCCTACTATATATATGCTTCCTCATTTTCTCATTTTCAGCCAAACGACCACAACACCACAACCAATCAAGAGACATGGATATGGATTGTTCTTCGTATGTTAACACTTGCTTGGGTCTCAACACGATCCGATTCATCGAGGAGGCTCCGGTGAGTTTCTGGAAATGTGCATGGTTCTTGGTTTGGTTTCTTGGGCTGTGGTTAAATCTCAGTTTCTTGAATTGGGTTCTTGGTTACTTAAGGTTATTTTGTTTCTGTACTCTGTTTTGCAGACGCAAGATTGGAGTAGGAGACACAATTCATTCCAAGTCAATACCAGTGATTCGAACAAGGAAGAGGTTAGTTGATTCATGAACACAGAACAAAACCCATAAATTTCAATATTATGTGACATTTGCACGTGTGTTGATAATGTTAAAAACCAGTATTCGAAAATTGGTTTATGCTGAGATTTTTTGGAACACTGACCCAATTTCCTATAATCAATAGTTTAGACTACTTATTTTATAAAAAAATAATCAATTTGAAAATATTTAAAACTAAAATAACTAATATTGGCTACTTGATTATGAAACAAGACCTGAAAATCCCAAATGCAATTTATTAGACACATGCACATGTGAAATTTAGCTCATGGGAAAATATTTAGATAATCTACCCGATTTCATGTATTCAGTTGGTTAAGTTGTTTTAGGCGGGTCTATATAAACTTAATGTATTGGATAAAAATATAAAACAAATTAATTTTCGATATACATTTTATATACATTTACCATCTCTTAAAACACTAATTAAAACCTACCCACTTACAAAATTTAAGGTAATGGGTATAAACTAAGACATGTTGATTAATGTGTTTTGTATTGTTCAGGACAATGCATTGGCAGAGGAGCTGAAGAGATTGATCTCCGAGAACAAGAAGCTAACAGAGATGTTGACAATGGCGAGCGACAAGTACACAAAATTGAGGGACTTCATGGCCAACATCCCCTCGATGAAGCGCAAATCTGAGAGCATCGGTACCAACTCCGAGGGCAGCTCCACCGGCGGCGGCGGCGACGACAACGTGCCCTGCAAGAAACAGAGGAGTCAAGAACCAACGGTCAAGATCTCCAAGATCTGCGCTCGGACAGAAACCTCGGACGCCGTGAAGGATGGGTACACGTGGAGGAAATACGGTCAGAAGGTCACCAGGGACAACCCTTGTCCCAGGGCTTACTTCAAGTGCTCTTTCGCCCCCACCTGCCCCGTCAAGAAACAGGTCAGCTTCGAGCTCGATTATTTATTTTTTGGGATAATTGCATAAAATGTCGGTATGATATTTTGTTTTAATGTATCCGTGTTACGTTTATTGCAAAAATTAATTGGTAATTATTTAGATTTTACACTGTTTGTCAAATTTCATAATGATAGAAGAAAATTTGGTTAAAGTAAAATTCAAGATTTTCAAAATGATATAATTACCCTTGAACAGTGTCTTCTATATAATTACAATTTGTCAAATTTTTCTGAAATAGACTAAAATGAAAAATTGGTTACGTAAAATTCAAAATTTTCAAAGCGATGTAATTACCCTTGAACAGTGTCTTCGGTATAATTACTCTTAAACAACGTCTCCGATATAATTACAATTTGTCAAATTCCGATAGAATAGATGAAAAATGAATAATGTGACCTCTAATTTTTCTCAAAATGAAATAATTGCATATAATCATATCATGATAATTTATTAATTAGATGAAAAATATTTTCTATTGCTATGTGAAATATTTAATATTTATAAATTTGAAGGGTATTTTCTTCTTTTTAATTCATTTTTAATAGTGTGATTCACTATTCAAGCAAACAAATTCATGACATGTTTTTGCAATAAACTTAGTAAACATACACTCCATACAAAAGTGTTCGTTGAGATGTTTGCAATTATCATTTCTTTGTCAGCAATGTTTCTTGAGAAATGTATAATCTTGTATTGATTTGGGTTTGTGTTAATTTCAATTTTCAGGTGCAGAGAAGTGTGGAGGACCAATATCTACTGGTTTCAACGTACGAGGGAGAGCACAATCACGCGCAGCCTTGTCCGGCAGACCACAATTCCGGCCTGAACCGGATCGGGTCGTCCGGACCGGCCAATATGATCAGTTTTGACCTGGTCAAATCAAAATCCGGCGATGAAGCGAAGGTTCCGGCGACGAGGACTGCCGGTTTGCCTGAAGTTATGCCACGGTTGCTAGTGGAGCAGATGGCGACTTCGTTGACCAACGATCCCAACTTCACGGCGGCGCTAGCGGCGGCCATCTCCGGCAAGTTCTTCGCCGCAATACCTATTAGGAGTGGTGAAGAGTCTAAGACATTGCAGGGGAATTGAGTTGTTTGTGATTTCATAGGTTTGTGTTTGTAAGTTTCTCGATTAAGAAATGCATTTTTATGTACAGTTTTAGAATTTAGTCTGATCTAAAAAATATCGACTTGTCGATTAATTTATGATGTGGTCTAAGGAGGCTCTACCTGATCATAGGTCAAGAGTTAGAACCGATTTGCTTTCACATAGGATTGAGTTTGTGTGTGATTAATTTATTGAGCTTGGGTGGATTGGCCTTCAGGTTTTGTAAGAGTAGATAAGAAATTTTAAAAAAACTTGTACAAATAAATAGAAAGGTGAAAAAGTATTGTTGTAGAAATAAACGATCGTTTGCAACTCCAACGTGAGCGAGCATTTGTCATCGAACTGTCCCATTTGCAACTCCAGTGTGAGCAAGCGAGTAGAGAGATTCGTGGCATATCCGACATCGTGAGCTTCAATCTAAATCGGGTGTTCCATACACGACATATTCGATTAAATTGAATGAGGCGTCAAAACTCATACGTCAGTCAGAGAGATAACAAACCATTCAATGTAGGGGTGATCATGGTCGGTTAACCGCAATCACTCCAATATTCAGAAACCAATTCGCGTCTGGCGATTTTTTCCTAATGGAAACCATACTCGCATCCATAGTTATAATAAGTAGCGATTATAACCCGCTCAATTTTTGGTCAGTTTGCGGTTTTCACCGCACCAACCATAAGCAATGAGTTTCTCATATGAACTATTTTTGGACCGCTTTCAAGCCTAAATGTATGAAGGCTAAATGGACATGTTACAATTTTTTAAGCATTCACATGTGGAGAAGAGTAAAATTATGAAGCTGAGAAAAGAAAAGGAAAAACAGAAGGAAAATGTGGGATTGAAGTCATGAGCCGCATGGGTAAGATGAAGTCACATGTGGTCGGCGGTTCTAACAGTATAAAACCTCAACCAGACCAAATTATATCGGGTTTTCTCAAATTCTAATATATGGATTGATAATTCATAAATGCAAGCAAGCGTGTGTGTGTGTGTTGTAAATACATAAACATATCATGAGATTTAAAGGTTACCGAAGGATCAAGCAGACGGCTAGAGACGGGTTCTTGTTTTTTTTTTTCAAAATTATGGTAGCTTGAGACACGAGTTATTACTATGAGAGAAGAATTTTTTTAAAAAAATCAATGATTATTGTTTGGGAATAATATATATTTCATATGTTAAGTCTTGTGAAGATGGCATAAAATAAATAAAATATTGGTTGAGTATATAAGGATATATATTTTGATAGAAGTTCCAATTACCTATACTCCCAATTTATTGATTGGTACATAGATTTGCTGCTTTCAAATAGTGTGCTAATGTGGATGTAAACTTATAAGCTCAAATTAATAGATAAAGAGCACAACATACTTATGAACATAACTATCCGAACTTTGAAATTGAGAACAATATAATAATCACGTAATATGATATAAAAATTAAGAAGAATACCTCGGTCACTGTAATGGACATGATTAATTAGTGATTTTGTTGAAAGCTTCTCTTGCTATGAAAAATTTACTCGATCCTCTTCACTTACAAACTTTTTTCATATATTAGGATATGTAAGATATCTTTGTTATAGAAGAAGACACTCGTATATAAATAATGTGAAGAGCTTAAGTTTCAATTAGAATATAATGTGTTTGCTCGTTTATAAAGAATTGATCTGACTATGGGAAAAAAAACAAAAGAAAGGTTTTGCGTTAGCGATGAAGCGAAGATCGTGTGCGCTAAAGACATGCATCATCATGAATTGAATTCACAAATTAAATATTTTTAATCAAAGAAATACGATCATAATAGCCAATCAAATATAGCACATGAGCATGATAATCCACAAATTAAATGTCTATTATATTGTTATTATGGGTAATGAAAGTACTATAAAATGCCTTCTAGATCACATTTGATTCAAGCAACGCATAAAAGAAAAGCTAAATAAAGGAAAAGGAGTAATTAATTAAGGATTTGAAAATGGCAAAGACAAAGTCTCATAACAACCCGTACGTACCATTTTCTATAGTTTTCTTTTGTTATATTATTATACTTGAGAATATTTTCGTATAATCTTACCTTTTTCTTTAATTTCAACTTAATTGTCCTAGTTGTTTCACTAAAATAATCAAAGTATTTATGTTTAAAATTCATAAAGACATGAAAATTTTGGTCATTTTGCAAAAAAACCTAAATATATTAGGTTCCAATTAACCAGAAACGTAACATGTAATTATTTTCAATCATAATAAAGTGATACAGATCTAAATTAACGATAGTTAAATAAAAAAATATATATTTAACCATAATAATATGATATATAACTTGCTGATAAAATAAAATGAGATTATCTATTTGTTTTAATAATAACAATGACATAAACATTGTATTGTCTTGTGTATTTGCAGATCTTATGATTACTTGGGCTGAATACTAATCTGCACACTAATGTAAATATTTTTTTGTAGAATGATGTTTACTTGTATTATATTTGTGTTTCATTTGATGGAAGTTACATGTAAATTATGCAATAGTAATGACTTTCATTATAATAAAATTTGATTACTCAATAAATGTAAAGTTAGGTTTAACCAAGGTTGATATAAATATTAAAGGCTCCATGGTCTCACTCTTTCCGCGTAATCTTTTGGTTTTTTTAAAGCAAACTGAAAATTATATTAAGGACAATCTGTCTCAACGGTCTTTAAAAAACCAGATTGAAGATCAGTGACAAACTGAATTAGACTGGGGAGAAGTTGTGAAGCTAGGGAAGGAAGCTTACCGAAAATTGCTTTCCTAATAGAAATTATGAACCAAACTGAGTAGTTAGATTAACAAAATATAAAGAATAATATGGGGAAACATATGTAATGAGCTTGCAAGTTTTCTTCTTCTCACGCATGTTATTAATCTATTTTTACAATATTTCATATTTTAGGCGGTGTATAATTAAAAGTAAAATAGATGGCTCTTCATGTTTTAGACGAGCCTATAATTATAAGTGAAATAGACGGCTCGAATTATAAAGAAAAAAAATTCAATGATATTTTTAGTTAAATATACATATTTCATAGAAAAAAATATGACTTGTCTATTATTTTTTTTGCAAAAACAAAAACAAAAACATTGAGGAACTTTTTGCAAAACTAAAATAATAAACCGCCAAGCTTGAAATTTACCCAAATTTAAATTTATCAACGATTCACATTTACCAATGGCGAACCGGTGTAATGGACACAACCACACCTCCGGCGCAGGCGCCGCCGGAGAAGCTCTTGGTGAGCGGCGTCGCGGGATCGAAAACGCCGTCGTATTCCACACAGTACTCGAAGCTTCCCTCAGCGATCCGAACCTCCCCGATCCACAAGTCGACCTCAACCTTCAAGCGAGACCCGAAATCGCTCGCCGGAGCCTCCACGAGCGACCGATCCATCGGAATCGCCTCTCCGGGACTCACCACCACCGCCCTATCCACAGATCTGTCAAACAGGCTCATGCTCGTCCACCGATCCACCTCCCCGAAGTACTGGCGCGCCACGATCCTCCCGTGCATCTCCGCCGCCGGATCCTCCCGGCGGCGGATCAGGACCGCCGCGACGGAGGCGTAGAGAGCGCGCTCGATGACGGAGTAGGTCACGGTGGCGCCGCCGTGTTTGCCGTCGAATTCGATCACTAGAGGTCTGTTGAATCTGGATCTGATGTGTGACCACCCGAGGAAGTAGGCGAGGAACTGGCCGACGGCGATCTCGTGGTCGTCGTCTCCGTCGTAGAGGCTGAGGTAGACGATGGTCTCGGAGATGCACCGGACCGGCGAGGAAGGTCCGGTGAGGGTGAGGAATTGGGATTTGGTCTCCGGTGTCCTCCAGCTTCGATTGTATATGACATTGAGCCCATCGGAGCCTTCGATCATCACTTCTCCGTAGATCTTGCCCTCTTTGATCCGTCCGGCTGTGTTCTTCACCTGGATTGAAGCTATGCTCACTGCCACGCCCAGATTTGCAGAGTTTTTTCGATATGGATCCATTGTGATAGAGTAGAGAGATTGGAGTCAACCGAGAAAGGAGGAGGAAATTGTCAAATCCGATCATGAACTTGGTAACGAGCTTATTTTATTTTATTTCATTTGTATGGGTTTATTTAATATTTGTTCAGATCTGTGAGTTCTCATAAATGCTCATTCGCATTTGCTCTCTGGTTTTCTTTACTGTGAAACCTGGTTTGTTTTTTCTCTGCATCATATGTTAATGTTAGTATCTGTGTTTTGATATCTGTGACACACTCGGATTAGTCAGTACGATAGTTTTTGTTGGCCTTGATCCGTGTGCTGTGTTCGGGCTGTGGTTATTTGGTGTACGTGCCTAACTTTGGACTTCCTGCGAGATTAGGTTTCGTGTTTTCTGTTCTCAATACGAATTTTTGTACCGAACTGTGTAGTGATTCATTATTCGATGTAGGTTAAATTTCATGTTCCCTTTTCTTATTAAATCCTTGGCATTCTCGTAGTTGTTTATTTCCATTATGTGGTTAATGCACATCATATATCTTTCTTGTATGGCAATTTCTATTCTCGGTCCTAATTATAACTTAAGTGCGGCCTTATAACTCAAGAGGTATAATGATGTCCATTGCATTTGAAAGTCGGGTTTGGTGTATTTTGTTAGAGTAATTAGGGTCTTGCCAGTCAGATAAGTATCACATTTAATGTAATTTCTTATTTTGGCTTGATTTGTAATTAATGTGTTTAATATTCTTTAACCTATGCTCTACGGATAAAGCACAAAATCAACATTTTATGATATTTCTTCTTTTAGCTTGATTTATAATGTGTTTTATATTCTCTGCTCTATAAGTAGAGCAAATGAATACAGAGAATACATTCTCACATTCTTGTATGCTAAAATATTTATGACATGTACTGTGCATCTGAATAGTTAAAGTTTGTGGCACTTCACTCCCTGCATAGTCTTGATCTTCCTTAACACCCAGATCTCCTGTTTCTGGGATTGTCTCTTACAGTAAGGCAAAACTTACTGCCGGTCACTGGTCACATATATCATTGTGAGGTATGTATATGCACATGCCAAAACATATAAACAAACAGTTTATTAGAAATGTAGACTCGATGGGTTTTTAATCTTAAGGACTCTTAAGAATCATAAGTTTGGTGCTCCCTGCTTCATCATTGCATAATCGAGCCCAAAACTTGCTGATAAAAAAAATACTCAATGGGTATTTTATTCTTGTACCATTGTTTTCCCTCGTGTTTGTTTCATATTAAAAAATGCACAATGAATGATTGATGAGTTAAGAAAAAGCACCAAATTCGTGAAGAATAGTTGTTGGGTTTTATACAAGTGGGTTTGGTTTGAAGGATGATGTGTGCTAATTTTCTTAATAGTGATGCTATTTGTTGGTATTATGAGGCTTGTTTTGGCTATACATATGTGGTCTCTCTTTCGGTTCAGCTCATCAATATAGTACAAAGTGCAGGAGGCTGAGAAATGGAGAACGGATCTAAGAAATGGTGTTTACGCAGAAACAAAGAACTGATCGCAGCATCAGCTATCAGTATCCGCAGTTTTCTCAACACGCTGCTTGAACATCTGAACAAAGATGATCACAGGCCGATGATTCATCTTGGTCACGGGGATCCCTCAACGTATCCATGTTTCAAAACTACTCCTATCGCTGAAGATGCAATCATCGATGCAGTCCGATCTGCTCAGTTCAATCATTATTCTACAAATGTCGGTATCCTACCCGCAAGGAGGTAATTTCTAAACCCTCCCAGAAAATTTTGATCAGACATCCATTTTTGAATTTCATGACTTTGAATTACGCAATCACTGACATGGTCACGTGCATTGCACATATCATTTTCGATACTCTTAACTTTCATAATGCTTCTCTGTTGTATGAGCGCCGGGATCTGCATAATGCTACTTTCCCATCCATTAAAATATGATGCAGCTTACTTATACTTTAATTTGCTCAATAGGGCAGTTGCAGATTATCTTTCTCGTGATCTACCGTACCAGTTATCACCAAATGACGTTTTTCTTAGTGTTGGTTGCACACAAGCGATTGAAGTCATAGTATCAGTCCTCGCTTCTCCTGGTGCCAACATCCTACTTCCCCGACCAGGCTATCCTGTATACGAGGCTCGCGCAGCATATAGTCACCTTGAGGTGCGCCATTTCGATCTCATACCAGAGAGAGGCTGGGAAGTAGATCTCGATTCTGTTGAAGCTCTTGCAGATGAAAACACAGTTGCCCTCTTGCTAGTCAACCCTGGCAATCCCTGCGGTAACGTCTTCACATACCAGCATTTGAAGAAGGTAGTTTTAGAATTTTTGAAAGAGTACACTTCAATGTTTAAAACCCGAATATATTTTTATGACATGTCTCGTTTGGTTTCAGGTGGCTGAAACTGCGAGGAAGCTTGGGATTTGTGTGATTTCTGATGAAGTTTATGGCCATCTAGCTTTTGGGAGCAACCCATTTGTGCCAATGGGAGTTTTTGGGTCAATTGCGCCTGTTCTCACTCTTGGTTCTGTATCGAAGAGATGGATCATCCCTGGCTGGAGATTTGGTTGGATTGCGGCGTGTGATCCCAAAGGCATTCTCACAAAATTCGGGGTTCGTATTCAACTTTTTTCTTTATCAGCGATAACTAGCGACCTTGTGCTTATTACATGAAGTTAAAATTGCTCAGCAAAAACCCTGAACTGACCCGGCTCAATTATATTTTAAATCGACTACAAACCGATTTGGGTTTGTAGAAAATCAAACTGAAAACAGATTAATTTGGACACTTGGCTTGTTTTATCTTCGTTATTTGGGCCTGAGATATCGGGCCAGCAAAAATAAGCCGAAAGAGGCCCAAAGGTAAAAAAATATATTAAAACAGTTCAAATAAAATTGATGGAGTCGAGCTGAAAACTGGCCGATTCAAAACCGAGCCAGACCGAATTCCATTTACTCTGTTTGGGTTTTGATTTTTTGGAAACCTACCAGCTCGGTTCGGTTCAATTCAAAACCGAACTATGAGCACACCTAAATGAGGAATCTGTCCCTTCGCCCATTAATGTTAGCCTTTTGTAGTAAAACAGCAGCAGTTCACACAAACACATTTCTGACATTGATTTCTCAATCACAGATTCTTGATGGCATAAAAAGCTACTTTGACATCTCCTCCAATCCAGCCACATTCACTCAGGTATATATATGCATATACATACATATTTAATTCAAGACTCTTACAATATGATTGTTAATGATTTGGAATGTGTAATAGGGGGCAATTTCACAAATCCTTGAGAAAACAGGAGAAGACTTCTTTGCAACTATTATCGAAACACTGAGAGACACCTCGGAGATTTGTTACAACAAAATACAGGACATACCTTGCATTACATGCCCGCTGAAGGCCGATGGATCCATGTCTGTAATGGTAAGGAGATTTCTTTTGCTTCTACACTAGATAAAAGAAAAAATGGCAAAAATGTGTCATGTAGTGTATTATTCTTGCAAGAGTATGATGTGTATTTCGTTAATGACAAATATGGGATATGAACCTTGTTTTTTCGTAAAATGCCCATAGAATTAAGAAATATTTATTTAAAAAACTTTAAAAGCTTTATTTCTGAATTTTATGGACATTTTCGTCATTTGAAAAAAAAACATTTTGCTTGAAAAGACAAAGTTCATAGCACATTTTTGTCATTAATGAAGTACACAACACCCTCTTGAAAAAGTGTCAACTTTCCCGGCAGTTAAACCAACATCATGCATGAAGATGTTTATCGCAAAATTTCATTGCAGGTGGAGCTAAATGCATCGCTGCTTGAAGATATCGAGGACGATATGGACTTCTGTCACAAGCTGGTCAAGGAGGAGTCTGTTTTGCTCCTGCCAGGCAAGAAATGAACACATAAAAATTAAGAACCTCTGCAAATGCGCAAAAAATATGTTCATGACTGACACCTGTGGCAACAATGGCGTCTTCTTTTTTGCAGGAACTGCAGTGGGGATGAAGAATTGGATCCGAGTTACTTTTGCGGTGGAGCCATCTCTTCTTGAAGAAGGGTTTGGTCGGATTCAAGATTTCTGCCGAAGGCATGCTAAGAAATAACGAGAAATATTCGTTTAAGCAAGCCATAAAGTGGGAGTGAATATCGTCAATAGATGTGTTGATGATGCTAAGAACTCTTTTGTAATGCTTTTCGAACTATTAGTTTCTGGGTTTGAACCATTGCTGGTGTATTTCAGTTAATAAAGGGTCGAGTACATAGAGCAACCCAACATTTCTGTATTATGTTTAGCTTGTTTTTGAATAAATTGCAATTTAGTGGTATATGCAGAAAAATAGTTGTGTACTATTTTAGTTTTACGATTGGTAGATGTGTACTTTTTTTCCATTGCGAAATGAATACTTTAGAAAAGTGACAACTGTTTTCAACTTTAGATCTCTGGTTTTCTGTTTTTCTAGCAGATAATTTCCAACTTGCAACTCGATAGCATGGCGACAGAAAAACCCACAATCTTGGCTTGGAAAAAAAATTATTTCCCAAGTTTTTAATTCTAAGAGTAATTTTGTCATTTTTAACCATTTTGCATCTAAAGTTTAGTGAACAAATATTTTTGCGAAAAAAAATACAGCAACTAATTGCAAAAATGGGATAGTGCATACCACCTTTTCCAATTAAAACCTAAAATTTACTGAAAAGAAGAAAATTGACACATTCCCTGCGATTGAGCACCACATAAGTTCGATCCCGATCGGAGGATTTTATGAATAGATAGTACTTGATGTAACTTTATAAAAAAGTCTATCATTTCCATAAATGAGAATATAAATCAGATATCCATTTTTGTTATTGACAATATGTATCAATTCACTTTTCCAGATGCAAGAATGTAAGAGACTGAAGTGGGGATAAATATCTTCTCAAATACAATCACATTCACAATCTTAAGACTATATATTAGTTATGAAACCAAATCCAGCAGATTTGTGCATGAAGTTGCATTCAGATCACCAGTTCATAGATAGGCAACAAAAATAATAAACCCCTTGCCGAATATAAAATATTCACTTCGAAAAGATACTAATCACCCTTGAACAACATTAACTAGTTCATACTCGATCAGGGAGAGATTATTATCTTCTTTCACGATGAATTTTGCGGGATCGGTGACTTCAACGCGCCCCCACTTGTCGACTGCTAGCCTCATAGTCCCCTTGAACATGTCAATCTTGGCATTGCGAAGAATCACAGTGGCACCTGGCTGCATAAGGTCAACTGCAAATATAGAAAATCGTCAGTAACACGGCAACGCTCAAAAAATAGCATATTGTTAAGATAAAACGCACTACTTGATGAAGTAGGTTCTTTTAGAATCAATTTCAAACCATCTGCTAGAGGTCGTAACAATCCAAAGGATCCTACTACATCACGACACATAAATACACAGCATTTAATGTTAATCTCAAAGCATATGCTAAGGTATGGCCAAACAGATTCACAGGGCATATTTTTCTCTCATAACTTAATACCTATAAGGCTATAACCAAATTTAAAATGCTACAATCACAAACAACCACGGACAAAAGAAAGTTCAGCATACACGTGTTTTCCATTCTAGGAAGATATTTAGCCTCGTAAATGTTCTCCTGCTCCCTGTTTACTTTTTCTGTTAACAGATATAAATTATTTAAATAGCTATCATTACTACTCTATGAATTGAGAACAAAAAACATTTACATTTGCAAATCAAATCAAATGAGGCTGCTTGCTAAATTAGTATATCGAGTCTAAAGTCAGACATCAGAAAATATAACATCAATCACAAATCAGTGCCTACATTTCTTTTTAGGAAGTTAGCTATGCATGAAATGTGATTATTATCCGTAAGTGAGATAGTTATAACTGCATAGTAGAACATGTATGGAAATCTTAACATTAACTCCATAAATCCTTAAATATTTGCTAAAAAGTAAACAAACCACTCATTTTGGGACAGAGGGAGTGAGTGAGTCCTTTAACTACTCAAAGATACAATATTGGATCTTTATTACCCTTACAAGCCCTACAAGGGAATACAAAACTTAACCATGAAAGGGGCGCACCATTCGAGTCCAACTCAGAACTAATACAAATTCACATTCACTCTGTGATATGGCGATTGTTAAAAGGTCAATTGTGCAGTGAATCTGCAGGGTTGACACAGAACGTATACAACAACATTTCCTCAAAATGATTCAGCTTTCTCATACCATCCCATTATCACACTAGCACATGAAACGTCACACATTGCCCAGAAATCTCTACCCATTTCCCAAATATTCAACTTTCTAGCCAACCAAACAAATCTAAACAAAACTAAACGTAACAACACAAATCCGAAATGAAAGTGAAAGGTCGAGCAGTACCTTGCTCGTTACGAGCTGTGAAGACGATGGATCCAGTATCGTCGCCGATGAGGCACTCGGTGATGCGAGCGGGGCGAGAGTTCTGGGAAATGAGCACCGACCGTGGCTTGCTGTTGACGACGACCGGCTTCGAACTCACGACCTTCACCGTCAGGGTGTGGCCGTTCGTCCCCGGCTTCAGCTTCTCCACCGTCGTGAAAACTGGCTTTCTCTTCGCCGCCGTCGCAGTCGTCGCGGGCTGAGCTGTGGCCATGGTGAATTCAGAAGCCCTAGATTTGCTTCAGACAGAGACGAAACAGAAAGAGAGAACCAAATGCGTTAGGGCTTTTTTCTGGTGCTTTAGGGGGGTTTTGGCTTTTGATTATTCTTTGAATTTGGTTTTTCTTTTCTCTTCTTTTGTGGGGTTGGCATGGGCTTATTGTTAATGACATTTAAGCTCCACTCAAAATATACCTGGCTGTAATCAACTAAAAACACAGGCTTCAAATGCAAACTTACAAATCAATTTTGGACCACACGATAGAACATTTAGATGGAGATTTTATTCTGGTCTTTTGACCCAGAATCTTCGTTACACCTCTTCCCCAACAGAGTTCACTCATTGAGTATAATATGCAACCCGGGATACTCATTACACCTCTCCCCTCGTTAAAACCGGTTCAACATCTCGTTACAATGCTGAAAAAATGAAACATGTTTAAAAAATAAAATGTGTTTCAATAAATTAAAATCAATTGTTTCAATTGAAAATATCTAATCTATTGACTAATTTGCAATTTGTAGATTGAATTGAATTATTTGTATAGTAAAATAGGGGTTTAATCGATGGTTTGTAGGTTTGTATTTGAAACATGGTTTGTAGGGGAGTACATCTCCATTCTAATATGTCATAGCAAGGAAAAATTTCACCTAACACTCCCTAGAATAACCAGATTCTCACATAACACTTCCTATAATATTTCTTCTCATCGACGTCCTCTTACTTTATCATATTTCTCACTTTACCCTATCTCCGTTAAGTTTAATCTAACTATATTAAAATTTGATGTTAAAAAGAATAAAATGCATCTATTTGTGTTTTAAATTTTCAAATGATGTCCTTTTAATCTTTTTCTCCTCCATCTCACCCACATCTTCATCTCTTCTCTCTTTATCTCAACTCAACCAACCAAATTTCTCAACACATTTGAGGTTTCTCCCACTTTTTATAACCACGGTATAATTGAACCCTTTTGAAAAACGAAGCAAAAAGACCCAAATCCTCTCTATTTCAAAATACCAAACTCAAATTTAGTCCACGTGTACTGAAGTGAAGCTTTTATGGCTTAGTCGAATGCATTCTTCTTCCTCAGTGTTAGCGAGGGGCTCTACGCTTCGAAGGCCCATCGTTCTTCTTCTTCCTCCTCTCCAACACTCACTTGGAGCCCAGTGAAGATGAATCTAATGGACCATCCGATTCGATCTGTCACGCATCTCCGCCTCGATATGTGTCTTCATTGGCTCGAGCCGAGGGGCTGATGAGTGAGAGACAACTCAAACCAAAAAGTAAAGAGAAATCGAGTGTACCACCACATACCTTCCGATTAATTAATTCGAAATTTCCATTTTTTCTTTTCCTTGTTCATTTTAAATTATTGTGTTGCATAAAGGAAAGCCAAGTCAGGCCCTTTGGTCTCTCTCTGGCCTCTCTTCCTCCCCCTTCCCTTGGGGAGGTTTGTTGTTGATTTTTCCAGACCCATCACATAGCTAGATACCTTCATCTCCGACCTATATTCCATCTTCGTCATGGACGAACTCGGCTCATCGTTCGTTGATGAAGACGTCAGTTCGGACCCATCAACAAGTCCATAAACCCAATTCGTACACAAAACCCATATGCAAATTTGGGGATTTGGGTTTACCATAAAAATCAAAAGAAAAGTAGACATATAGCTAAATATCAGACAAAATTCAACACAAATCATGCAAATTAAAGCAAACCCCTTGCAGACATAAACAATTAGCATTACCAGTAACGATAAATTCTTCTATTACACAAAACTGATATAGATATGGATGACATAAAAGAGAGAGCTTGAGATTTCGATTGAGTCCACTTCCTTTTGCCCCGCCATCGCCGACCCTCTCATCGTCGATTTCGATTCCAACAACGACGATTGCGTCGAAATTTGTGATTTTTTAAGCGATTGAGAGGAAAATGAGTGATATGCTTGTATTGGATATGATATTTCTGATTCTAAATGAGAGAGAGAAATAAGAGATGACATCGATTGAAAATTTAAAATACAAGTAGGGACATTTTAATCTTTTTAACCTTCCAAGGTTAATGAAACTTAATGGAGATAGAGTAAAGTGAGAAATATACCAAATTAAGAAAGCGTCAATGAGAAGAAATATTATACAGGGTGTTATGTGAGAATAATTCTATTCTAAGTGGTGATGAGTGAAATTTCCCCTAGCAAAATCTGACGCTTGGGCTCTGTTTGTGGGTTGTCTTTTATGGATAGACAGTGTTCAGGCGTTTGGGCCCAGTACAAAGTAATATACTACCCAAAATCGATAACCACAGCCCAAATAAGAAGTAAATATCTAGAAATTAAGTGTAATTTAGTTGTTCATCATCTGGACTGTGGTGGACTCATTTCAACTCACTGCCACGCTTCCTCGCAACAGTGAGAAGAAATTAAGAAATTTCATTGAGACTTGAGAGTGCAAAAATGTCCGATTATCTTCTATATGAGCTCTGGCCGAAGATCTTGGTGAAGCTTCCGATCAGATCTGTGATACAGTGCACCTCCGTGTGCAAGCAATGGCGGTCCATCATCACCAGCTCCGGCTTCATCTCCGCTCATCTCTGTCTCTCCCGCCAAAACCCTCTCCTCCTCACCAGAGCCAATGTAGAGGTAATGGCCCAACTTTGGGCCCATGTCCCTAAGGCCCATTAGGGCATTTAATGAAGGCAAGGGCAACAACACTTTGTAGTTGATGTGTGTTGTTCTTCTTGCTGTGAGGAGCTGCCCGAGAACAAGAAAATGGAGAGAGGAGCTACTGGTTTGAGTAGCTGTTGTCCAAGGAAGAAAAGAAGCAAGATTTCAAGCCTTTTGGTGAAGAAGGGCTTTGAGAAAGATCAAGCTTTTGGTGAAAAATCTTGAGGTAATTGCTATCTCTTGTTTTTGGGTTTGAGCACTTTAGGGATTGGGTAGAGA
>JAYMTP010002029.1:0-21302 GCA_036897365.1 Geranium brycei
GGTACAGAATTACAGGGGTGTTCAAAAAATCCACTCAAACCGAACCACCCGCAAAATCTACCCGACCCGCAGCCAGGTGATGAGAAACCGCACCGAGTGGAGTGGGCTTCAAGCCCAGCTTTTGGAAGCCGCATACATGCGGTGCGGGCTGCGGTCCAAGTCTCAAAATTCGGCCCAGCTCGCACCGCCCGCAGCCTAGAACAAATTATATTAATACGGTATTATAAACTTAATACCTAAATGTCTCACATCCTTCAATTTATTTTGATAATTTATTTATGTTCATAAAGTAATTGCTTGAAACTGAAATGGTGTCTATCAATTTTCATTAGTTTTTGTTTTTGTTAAATAATATGTAACCGACAAATAACTATATTTATGTTTTTTTTCCTTAGCATAATCCAGGAAGGTATTGCTAAGGAAGGTATTTTTTATTTTCTATTCATATTTCATATTTATAATCAATAATGTTTTCTGATTATGTCTTTTTGTTACAGATTGATTTTCGAAGTGTGATACTTGGTTTGGATGAAGTCAGCAATCAACGGCTGTGCTTGATACTATTTTTTTTTCTTCTCATAAACAAATGTTGTCAATATGAACAATGTTTAATTTGGTGTTATTATTTGTTTGAAAGATAGAATTATAAGCTTGTATTTTAACTTGTATTTTACATTATTAAAAATTATTATTTTGTGGATTGGGTTATGATATTTCTTTGTAAATTGGGCCTGAACATGAAGCTCAAATGAAATTCGGGTGGAGTGGTCTAACCCGCTTCCAACCCGTAAAATTGGCAGGTTCAACCCGCATGAATAATTGTTTATGCAGGGTGGTTGGTGGAGTATGATATTTGAACCCGCAGAGGTGCGGATCGGGCTGTCACCCCACCATGCGGTGCGGGTTACCGCACCGTGAACACCCCTACAAAATTATGTTCACATAATCAAATTCATTAATTATTTGAGTAGAGCCTCTGTGAGGCGCTGCGGTGAGTACATTTTTTTGAAAATGAAGAGTCAAATTCACATAAAATGGAAAACAATAAGAGGAAGAGTATGAATCATTTGTCAATTATTTCCCCTTTGCATCCATTTGCTTGTGTGAACCGACCGGCCACTTGGCCGGATTGCGCCAAGTTGGTATGGTTGATCATACCGGTTCAAATTTATAATATAGATGGTTGTGGTAGTGATTTCAGAATCAAATTGGACCCGAACCTCTGATTATGCAATGATTGAAATTATATTCGGAACTACTATGTAAGAAAACAGTCTGGTTCTGACTACAGTTCCTCGATTCGGCCAGATTAGTTTTTATATTTTTAACATAAACTCGGTTTATAGGACAAATAGATAAATTAAAGCATGATTTATAGAAGAAAAAAATGTATTTTGCAAACATAAAAAGTTACTAACGAAACTCAAATGTTAAGATTTGATTATTAAACTCAATCAAAATATAAAGTTTGCGAACAAAATTACGCAAGTCAGTGGACGAGAGGTGGAGAATACATGACAACGCAAAATCTAAATCAAACCATTAACCACCCCTGTGTGACACACATCCAATCTGTTTTCGTCGGTAGAATGGGAAAACAAGAACACCACGAGTCACGTGACGAACGAAAACCAAAGGGTAGGAGTGACACTTTAGACCCGGAATCGGTCTTGATTCAGGAACCAAACCGAATCCATAATCAAAAGGCCGAAATTGTGATTAGTGGTTCAATTTTGGTTCTGAATTTAACAAAATCATTCAACTTCGGTTCGATCATGATTCTCAAAACTCATAATTGCCGATTAATCGATATGAACCAAACTAATTTACATCGCCACATGTCCACCTCCGGTCCACCCACATATATTATTTATATTTCGTCGTTATTTGACTTACAAAATATAGATTGAGTTGTAATAATTAAACCGTAACATTCTGTTTTTGTTGGTATTTTTTATAATAAAAAATTTAATGTTTGAATTATAAATTAGGCTCAAATTCGTCAAATTTGAAGTCAAAATAAAAAAAGTAATCGATTTCAGTGAAGTAGGAGCGGAACCGGATAGGCCACAGCCAGATTAAAACCAAATCACTTCTCACATGGTGGTTTCAGGTTTGGTTTCTAACTTTCCATAAATTAATGACCGTATAGTCCGGTTCGGTTCGGTTCGGTCATACCAAAGAGCGTGGCGTCGAAAAAGGTCACGTGCCGATTCTCCAACCTAAGAGCGGCCCAAAAAAGCCTGTGTTCGTCCCCACACACACCTGACAAATAAGAGAGAAAGAGATACTCTGATTATTTTCTTTCCCTTTCTATTCTCTTTTCCTTCTCTTCATCTATTTTCTCAGTAGCCAAACACCAACGCTTTCCTTTTTAACCTAACCTAATCTAGCTTACGCACCAGCGATCGTATTCTCCTTTTCGTTCTCTCGGATCTTAATTGAGTTTCAGTTGTCGTGAAAAAGCTGATTGTTGAGGATTGAGGTGCGAGAGTGGCGTATATGTGTTTGGCAATTGTGGTCGGCACCGTCCAATCGGAGATCAGATTCGGTGCTTTTTGAGCGGGCGTCGATTCGACGCACTATCGTTCCCTTTTCCCCAATCCAACCGCTTGTTCGAGAGTTAGGGTTTGAGTGTTTGAACTGGGGCTGTGGAGCTGAAGAGGAGAGGGTCTGATGGAGCCGCGAGTTGGGAATAAGTTTCGTCTCGGGCGGAAGATCGGTAGCGGGTCGTTTGGG
This sequence comes from Geranium brycei, assembly GCA_036897365.1. NCBI lineage: Eukaryota > Viridiplantae > Streptophyta > Magnoliopsida > Geraniales > Geraniaceae > Geranium > Geranium brycei. The sequence continues at coordinate 2,740 of JAYMTP010002029.1, forward strand.
GAGATCTATCTGGGTTCGTGGATTTTTTCTTTGATTGTGTTTTCATGATGTTTTTGGATTTTGTTGAGTTTGTTTGCTGAATTTATTGAATTGTTCTTTGCAGGGACTAATGTTCAGACGAATGAGGAGGTTGCTATTAAGCTGGTAAGTGTTGCTGGGCCAATTTTGATCTGTATCAATTGTGTAATTATTTGGCTGATTTATGTTTATTGTGTTATGATCCTTTGTGTAAAGGAGGCATAGGGCTGTATTGATCCTCACCGGTACATTGCGGAACTAAATTTGCAATTTTTCTGGGAACAGGCAATAAGTGTGTATTATTTGTTGATGAAATGCTAACTTGTTAAATTTTTTATGATATTTGGATTGGATGGTGTTGCTTGCAGGTTAAGATTTCTAATTTTTAATTTTGTAAAGAAGCACACGTATTACTTGTGATGGAACTAGGGTATTTTTTTTTACAAATGGGTCTATTTCTGGCAAGACTAGTCTTAGTCTGTGTATGATTACAATTGAGGAACCAATATATGTTCAATGAATGACACAACGAGCTCATTGAACGCTGGAAGTGAATGCAAGGAGGACTTCACCCTCTAGAGTAGGCTTATGTACGTCAGATACTTTCTGTCTAACTTCATAAAGAAGTATGCTGTACAAGGATAAATTGAAAATATGGACGGGTTATATAACTTTGAAATATTTCCCCAGTTAAACTCTTAATAACCACATGGATGCCACTGATATTTATTACACATTAAAAGGCTGAAGTGTACCCCTTAAGATGTCTCAATTGTGGTGGCCGATGCTCCTTTATCCCGAGGTCATTGCACGATGTCTTCTGTCTGGATACACTATATGCTAATGCAATTCTTTCATATTCAGGAAAACGTCAAGTCAAAGCATCCCCAGTTGCTATATGAATCGAAGTTATACCGAATTCTGCAAGGAGGAAGTAAGGGAATTTCTCTATTGATGGATTCACTATTCGTATATAGCATAAATTGTAACCTGTTTATATGATGTTTAATTTTAATGGCTCTTTCGTTGACCCCCCTTCAACGTGAGATTGTACCTTGATCACATGTTTACTACGGAATTTCTATTTTCTGTTGCAGCCGGTGTTCCAAATGTGAGATGGTATGGTGTTGAGGGAGATTATAATGTTCTTGTGATGGATTTGCTTGGACCTAGTCTGGAGGATCTATTTAACTTTTGCAGTAGGGAACTTTCTTTGAAGTCTGTTCTTATGCTTGCTGATCAAATGGTGTGTATCATTGGGTTAAAACGATTACTTTCTTCAACATGTCTCTACTGTGAAGTAACTATTTATGCTTGTCTTTTGGTGTATTTTAGATCAATCGTGTGGAGTTTGTTCATTCTAAATCATTTCTTCATCGGGATATCAAGCCTGACAATTTTCTTATGGGCTTGGGAAGGCGTGCGAATCAGGTTTTTAGTTTAGATTTCCTTCTGATGTCATTATTCTTTCCATGAAACATCAAAGTCAATATGTTTTATACTTTTTTTGCTTATATTCAGGTCTACATTATTGACTTTGGTCTGGCTAAGAAATACAGAGATAGTAGAACTCGTCAGCACATACCTTACAGGTGATGAATGTGATAATTTGTTTCCTCTTTTGAACCATATAGCGAAATTAGAAGACTGGAATTTGTGCGGGGAAGAATGACAAATTTGATGAACTATAAAATGATTCACGTTCAAAATCAGTTTAAAATCAAGTTTAAAGCTTTTGAGGTACTGCCGATTATTATGGGTAAAGGGTAACCTGTGTAATTCTCACTTCCTTTCACCCAAAAGTATCTCTTCCCTCCATTAGATTCTAAATGTTAATCAATAGCGGTGATTGCTTTTAAATATAATCTGTTGATGTATTGCTATTTTGTTTGTGTTTTACAGTCTTGTCTTTTGCCGGTTCTGCACTTGATTAAGTGTGTTTATATTATCTTCCAAAGAATTCTTCAGCCCATAATTTCTTGCTGGTGTTGACAGTTTATACAACAATTAGTGTCATTTTTATAATGTGTTCAGTAATCTTATCTATCAATATTTTGATTATTTTCTGTATCTTGCTGACCTAATATTTGACATTGGGACACAATAGCTTACAAGCATAATTATTTTTATATCTTAAACCACGTTTTTACTTATGCGTTGAAGCATTTTGAGCACTAATGTATTGTGGTAGATATGTCACTGCTGGCAAAATGATAACTATGGTATCTGGGTCTGGGATGACAGCTCCATTTGCATGGCACATGCACTCTGTTTTTTTGTTTAGTTTTAAAGCGTTATCCTTCCGTTTCTCTTTGTGTTCATATGCTGGTAGGATGCCAACTATTTCTAGTTAGCCTTTGAAACAAATTTTTATTATGTTTATTTTATTCCCATTATTAGGATGGATATCATCTGGCAATGTCTAATATTTTCATTACGTTTGTCGTGAAAACTGCAGGGAAAATAAAAATTTGACTGGAACTGCTAGATATGCAAGCATGAACACTCATCTTGGGATTGGTATGTATTGTTTTTCAGTTACGTTTAATATATTTCCTGCTGCAATTTAATGATGTTGCTTCTGATACATAACTTTTCGTTTGTGAAGAGCAAAGTAGAAGGGATGATTTAGAATCTCTAGGTTATGTGCTGATGTATTTCCTGAGAGGAAGGTGATTATTATTTCTCACCTAACCCTTCTGACTTTCCGCGTTCTCTCTATATAATCTTGTTATTGACACTTCTTTTATCTGTAGTCTCCCTTGGCAGGGACTGAAAGCAGGCACTAAGAAACAAAAGTATGATAAAATTAGTGAGAAAAAGGTTCAAACTTCAATTGAGGTATGATATATGTTGATCAATTGTAGTGAAAATTTGACAATAATCTATTCACACAATAGAAGAAAAATTATACTGAAATTTTCTTCATTTTAGATGATCTGTTTGAGTATTGTGACATACGTTCCGGCTAATGTTTTGATCCAATATGAATATTCAGGCTTTATGTCGGGGTTATCCATCAGAGTTTGCATCTTATTTTCACTATTGCCGTGCACTACGTTTTGATGATAAGCCAGATTATGCTTACCTGAAAAGAATATTCCGTGATCTCTTTATTCGAGAAGGTATGTATACTCTGAACCTAGAAACATGCAATATCGCTTTAAGATTGTTTTGGTATGCTTGTCTCTAGTTTCAAAATGTATTATTCAAGAGAGGAATTTGAGTATACATGAACTTGTCATTAGTCATTAAATTTGTTCTTTACTACAGGTTACCAATTTGATTATGTATTTGACTGGACCATTTTGAAGTATCAACAGTCGCAGCTTGCAACTCCTCCAGCACGTGCTATTGTGAGTGATTATTTTAACACAGTCTATGTGCTATTCTTTTCTTATCTGTTCTGTTGGGATTTGGACAACATGTGTATCATCGCTCTTTCTTGTGGTAGGGTGCTGGTATTGGAACGAGTTCCGGAATGCCCCCTGTCATGCATAATTCTGACAGGCAGACAGGTAGGTAGTTTATAACGTATTACAATTTTCATTGATGTATAAGTATTTACTGTGATGTTAATAAAGTTATCTTCAGCAATTGTAAGAGAGTTTTTACTGTCTTTTCTGGCACTATTTCATTAATGTTATTTCTTGCATGGCTGAGTTCTTTAACACGTGCTCGTGGTTTGTACTGACTTATATCAGGTGGGGATGATTTGAGGCAGGTAGGCTTATCAATGGACTCTAGGCGCAGAATATCTGGTCAATTAAATACTGTGGTAAGCAATTTAGATATTTTATCATATAATTCATTTATATCGTGCCAAATTATATGGATATTCACTAAAATTAGTGTCAATAGATGTCAATGCTATGAAACTTCGAGTGAGTTGTCTTTTATATATTTGTACCTAATTGTGATGTATGCGTCAATTGATATTACTAAAAGTATACCCCCTCCATTCCAAAATAATTGTTCAGTTATAGAGCTTGAAAGTCTGATAAAAAAAATGGATGTGTTTGCTATAGGCCAACAATCTTCTCATTTTTATATAATGCATTTAAAGTAACCAATGATCATGTGCTCCTTTATGCAAGTCTTCCCCATAGATAATGGTACTGTACATAGGGTGTAAACTAGCGGAATCAAGCCTAAGTTTGTTAAAGTTCACCTCGAAAAAAACAGTCGAGCTCGAATTTGCTCGACTGTTTATTTTCACTATATATTCGTTAAAATATGCAATTAATTAAATAGTTAAATGAGCTTGCTTGTGATTCCATAGAGCCTTGATAAGTTGGGTTGCTTGATTGTGATTCCATAAGGCCTTGATAAGTTGGGTTCGAGCTCGGTTTGTTTGTTAAACGAGTCTAACCTTGGGATCAAATTTGCATCGAGTTTGATTATAATTGAACTGAATATTTAACTAATCGAGCTCGAGCAGCTCGTTTACACCCCTAACCACATAAATATTTTTCAGTATTACACAAGATGAACCTGTATTTTTTGTTCAACTACACAGTTGTCAGGTTCGTCTTTTGTGCGCGGGAGTGGATCTTCAAGGCGACCAGCTGTTTCCAGCAGCCGTGATGTGCTACCAAGTGAGTCCGAAACCTACAGGCCTCACTCAACAGATGTAAGCCCGGGAGCAGCACTCAATAATTCAGGCGGATCTTCAGATCCAAGACGCCCGTCGGGGAGGAATGCTTCTCAGACAAACTATGAAAGCGCCCTGAGAGGCATTGAAGGCTTACGCTTTGACAACGACGAGAAGGTTCATTACTAGATCTCTCTCTCCTTGTGGGTTGTAAATCAGTTGGCTGGACTGGAGCGTTAGGGTTTGCAATAGACTAGGGTTATCTTCTAAATCAATTTCGAGTGTTGAAGAGAAGAGTCTTTTTAATAGTCTTCATCTTTCAATATTTTTTCTCTTTTTTGTTTTTGGTGGATTTGGTGGGTGTGCTTAATTGAACACAGAACGTTGCATAGGTGCCTGATACTTGTTCATTATCTATACGTCGCGAAATAGTATCGGAATTCACTTTTGCATATAGCTGATATTTGAACAAATTGTTATGACTAATGTTTGTTCAGTATTTTGCCAGAAATCTTGATTTTATTCATGCACTTCCTCATGAATTGGTTGTTGGGTTTTAAATTTTGAGGACACCATTTTAACACTAATTACTCTTACCCTATTGTCAGATTCCAAGAATATTGAAAATAAATAATTTTTTAGAATGACATACATGTTTATTAACAAAATTATATTCAATCTATTTTTTCTAATATCAAGAATACTTATTTCAGCGTTCACTAATCTATGCATGCTAACACTTGTATTAGTGTTTTTGAATAGTTTATTTAGAAAACTGTAATTGTTCAAAAAAAAGAAGATTGTGAGGCATAACAGATACCAGAACCAAAGGTATGGAGTAAATGATCCTGACAGTTTTTGGATTATTGATATATTTGTTGGTTGATCATTTAATAATGCTCATAGCTGAAAATACAAAAAAATAAATAAAGAGTTCAAATTAGCAGCATGACATCAAATTTAACTGTTATAGCACTAGCTCACTCACAACTAAAAAAATGGAGATACAAGCAACACCACTTTTACCAAATACCAGAGAGAAGATTTAACCAGGAACAAGAAGAGTTGAAATTCACAATCCACACAGCAACAAGAGTTAATATTACTCATGAACCGGACATTTAGCACAACTAGTCAATAGAACCCATAATTTCTATAAATAAAACCCAGAAATGATAATAATACATATGATATATCACCACCATCCATAGACGACTCTGGAGTACCTGTCCTTGAGCCACCCGAAGCTCTTCCTCAGCGACCCCTTCACCTTCCCCTCCACAGTGTACACCTTGTAGCTCGCGACCCTCTTCCTCCTCTGCATCTCCGGGTCGCTCAACCTCCAGCTCTGAGAACCCGACCCGTTCGTCGACCTCCCCTTCTTGAACTTGGCGCCGCTCTCGCTAACCTGCGCCGCGGCGTACGTCGCGCTGTGGCACCTGAGATCCTGCACCCCGCCGGAGGGGGTGGGCCCCACGTCGCCGCACGATTTGGGCCTGAAATCGTCCATGAGAACGCAGATTTATGGATTTGGAGCTCCGATGAGTGTGTGTTTGGGAGCGGAGCTTTAATGGGTTTGTTTTGTTTGGAGGAGGATTTTCTGGGAACCGTCGGGGCATTCAATTTCGGGGCCGGGTTGGGTGGGGGTGAGTCCACTACAATACAAGGTGCCGCGGGTCGGGTGCGCCTTATCCACCACACGATTCGTTACACGTGTCACTCTATCCAATGATCGATCAAACGGATATCACGTGACCACACTAACAGAAAGGAACGGGAAAGCGATTGCTAGAAGCGGGACCCATTGAAAACAAATTTGATTGAATTATTTTTTTCTTACTATACTGGAAGGAAACAGTAAACTCACCGTTACTTTGGAACATTTTGTATTTATCTGTATTGAAGTACAAATAAAAACATTCGGGTGCACTCGGCTACAAATTCATGTAAAACGTTCAAACCATGCAGAACCGTCAGATCTGAGATGTGCGTTGTCTCAACGTGCGACACATGGCAGAGCCCATCATGTTCTACAACATTGCAGTATATATTTTGCAGTTAAAAAGGTTAATGATGCATGTAACCATAAAATCAAAGAAATTTTAATCAAATTTAAAATCTAAAGACAGAATGAATAATATAGTTTTAAATTGATAACACAATACAAAAATAAATTATAAAACTTGATGGTCTATTCGATGATGTTTCAAGTACAAAATTAAAGGCTGGATAATTGAAAACAGCTCTAATTCATGCATTCATTATAGACATCAAAATAATTAAATGACCAATTTACAGGAAGATTTAACACGGCTATGTGAGACTTATATACTACATATAAGAATATGTACTGGAAAAACAAAACAAAACAAAAAATGACAAAATACAGAACGAGAGCAGATTCATCATGAATAATTCGGGACTTTTCTACTGAATATTTATTATGGAAATAAAGCAAAAATGCCCAACACCATTAGAGATTATGGCTGCATCACCGTAGAGCTTTTTACTACTTGGAAATTGCTTTGACGTCGGACGGAGGAGAATGAATACAACAAAGAGTACTGCAATTGCCTCACTAACAATGAAAGCAAAAATTCGTAAAGTTTCGAGTTCATTCGACCTGTGCCTTTCGATTCATCAAGTCGTGATAGTACAGAAGAACGCTCATAGGTTGACCGAGGATGCAGAAGAATAACCAGAACAGCATGTTTCCAACCTATATTTCAAAAATATGGAATGGAGTCAGTAGTGTAAGAGGTCGGTACTTGATCTCACGTGAATGCAGAGGTCGATAACAGCAAATTGAACATGGACCGCAACCCAATATGCTGAGCTATGAATTTTTTTTGTGCGCCGTAGATATGTACTACTCGGGAAAAAAATATATCCAATTATGGCTCCATGCAGTTCAAATTCCTGAAGGTCCATTCGGTATCGTGAAATATAGAAAGATGTAAAAAGCAGATCTCACTCCCATCATGAAAAGAGGGCAAAGAGATGTAAGCATGACCTTACTATTTCTAGACACATAATTATGGTATTTACTATTCTCGGCCTTACATGATCATGACATACACTATTATTGGACACATGTAATCATGACTGATTATGACATATTATTCTGACTAATCTATCACTAACAATTCCACATGTCATTTTCTGGAAACTGCCATGCTATTTCCGAAAGGTGTTTGTGCTCCAACCCTATTCATTTTCTATAAGGTTTGAATTATGTTTGTTTCAGGGCATGATAATGGGGATGAAAATAATATAAAATTATACAAATAATAAAGCCAGAGAAACTTTAGTTTCTCAGAAGAAAATCTGCCATATATATTCCTAGATTTGTTTTTCAAGAAGTTTTCAACAATTATAGCCTAACCCTCACTACAGGCCCATGCTGGAAATTTACAAAAGCTACTTTTTGTTAGGAATAAAGACTTACCATTGAACTGTTGAACTTATTTTGTAAAAAATTTGTGATCAGCACCAAAGGAACCTGATACAGAAAATAGAAATTCACACATGATATACACCATTGCTAAGCCCAAGAGTAACCGAATCCAAAATACTTTTCCCTCAGCTAATTTATCCACTTTATATATACATAAATGTTTACTGCGCAAAAAGAATTCACCTGAAACATTATTCCTATGAAAGCCCATAGCTTGAACATGTGGCAAGGAACAGCAATACAGAGCTACAAATACATATAGTGTACTATAAGATAATATGAAGAAATAATATTAAGTGCAATAAGCATAAAACTGGAAGCTGACAAAAATAAGCATAAGCCTAGAGACTTTCAATAATAAAACATAACCAATTTCCTCTTTGTAAGAGGTCAATAAGAGGATGTGATGCTTTTCTCTTTTTTATATATTGAAAACCATAATCATCAATAACGGTTATATTCACATGCTCGCTCCTAGCCTCCTACCATCATCATAGAGCACCAATTTACACAGTTTTCTTAGAATGCTGCTTTACCCGAATAGGGATTCCACAAGTACCCAAGAAATGAATGACATTGCCCTTAAAGATTTGTGCTAATCATCAGCATCTTATCTTTTGGCCTCTGAGAACATAATATCAGAATGAAGTTTCTGAACTATATTTTTTTCAAATACTAAGTTTCGTCCCATAAAAGTCTTAAGCATGAAGCATGTTATAGCATCTTCCGACTTAGCATGTTCAAAAGATAGGAGTAGAACATATAAATTAGTAAGAACGTTCCACAATCAGAGAGATGAATGCAACAAATAATAATATGGAAAACAAAGCGTTCCTACATGACAACACATAGATGAAGCAATATACCTCATGGAATACGGCGGATACTAGGAAGGAAATCAGAACAGCACCTCCCTGAAAAGATATACATAAACACAGAAAATATAAACAAACTTTTATAAAAATGATCAGAAACCAGAATATGAATGAAAGGTTTTGTCAGAGTGGAAACGGAGAAAAGGCTGCCAAACACGTAGTGAATGTATTATCACCCTCAAGCTGTCCAAATTTAAACGAGCACATAAATAATGGATACATTTTGAAAAGAGACCAGGCTCAATCTCATAACTTAAAGCAAAGAGAAAATTATATTACCTTCGATATTCCAAGGCGTAAACATGGAAAATAGACATGACGAACCATCCATTTATGAACAGGCTGCAATCCACCCGAGTTGTATCATTAACAGACTTCATACATATAAAAGTTTTTTTGACTATTCTATTTCGTAGTAAATTCAGACATGCAATTAACATGCAAATAGATACAGAATAGCATGATTAAAGGAAATTATAGTCAGATTGTAAACTGGAGCCAAACTTCTCTACGGCTCATAAGCCTCCCATAGGACATATACACTGTCAAATATTAATATATTATATTCGATAGTTGACTAAATTGAAATGCACGTAGACAATAGGGCATTGAACAGTTTGCCAGGCTTGTTATATTTAAGTTAAATACAGTTCAAATCACAGATCAAATTGCAATATAAAGCTGGAGCAGGACGTATCAGTACTGGCACGGGGAGTGCTGAAGACATGATTTAAAGCCACAAGCTAAATGCATAACAAAACTTAAATCTGAGTAAAGAGCTTACCATATTCCACATTCGCCAATACTGGTAACAGACATCAAACCAGGAAATGCACACAGCACAAATAGTTCATCAGCCATTTTCATCAAAAAGTTGGAAAATTTGAGAAAAGCATTTCAAAGAATATGAAGCCTACTTCATCAACTGTTCTGGCGTTCCACCAGTCCTTGTAGAACTCCCGGTCACCAAAACGAAGGATCTCGGCTAGTATATTTAACCTATATTTACAACAACACGTGTAAACTTAATAGAGTACTAATAAGACTAAATAGAATAAGCATGTGAAAATGATGGAAAAAGCTACAATCCATATAAAAAGAAGCTGGAACAAAATCTTTCATCAAAGAAATTGTTATTTAGAATGTTGTAATAGAAGTGAAGTCTCCTTCATAGTTCAGCTGTTGTGTCGGCAACAAGGACAAAATTGAGTGTATTTGAGCATGCCATTACTGTTTTATGGTTAAAGGGGAAGGGTAGATTTCAATGTAGGATTTCAAAACTAGTATAAATGCATGTGTGTGTGTATACATTTGTCGCAGAGCAGAAACCTAAAAAAACATGCACAGATAATGATGATACTAGCGTAAACAGCATGAAAGTGCAAAATACTCAGAAATCATGACAGATGTACACAAAACAGAAATAAAAACTTCTATGATAGCACCTCACAGTACGTAGATTAATTCAACTACACAATGCACATAAAGAATAAAGATGCATAGAGAAGAGCAAACCCACCAAAGATGAAACAGGCAGTAGAACATGCAGAGCCAAACATATAAATTTGGAACTGAAAGCTTCAGAACCCTCTCCATGGCATATAGAAGGTCCCCTTTGAGAGGGTGTTGGGAATTTCGTACTATGGGATTAATATACTGCAAAATCATATCATCAAAAACATGTCAGCCACCTTGTTCTATGATAAATCATGTCAGCCACCTGAACCAAAAACATGTCAGCCACCTGAACCAAAAATAGCAAGACATCATACCACAAATGGACACATACTTGTTCTATGATAAATCCCATAACTCCATGAAATACAACCAACTTGATAAGTTGGCGAACCACCCAGCCTTTCCGAATAAATGTTGTGCGGGGATAACTTGGCTACATTAACAACACCACAACAATGACTTTCAGCTTTAAGGTGAAAATAAAGATATACCACATAGAGAGGAAGATAATGATGGCAAATCCTCATTCCTCACGTATACAAAAATTAAAATGAAATAACATTTTATGTATTTCTTTACTCTATTATTCACAAAGATTGTCTAAATCTAGGGGCACCAAACAATTTAACAGAACTCAAATTTGATTTGGGGGCAAAGTAATACATTTCAAGGTATATTATATGAGAATTGGAGATCCAGCTTTTTTTATCATATCAAGGTATCAAACCCTCTTTTACAGCTCCAACAAAACCTCAAGGATGAAGATTGAGATTGAGCACTGATAAGTTTATATGAGGAACATGCAAATTATACACACATTGGGATTTCAGTCCCCGAAAAAACTCTAAGTACATTTACCTGGTAGCATAACGTAGGAGCAACCATGAAATATGCTAAGCTCTTAAAGCTCACAGTATAAGGATGATCTAGATGCAAAGCACTAGATAGGGCCTCCCCCTGAAACCATGGAACAATATAGTATGTTAGCAATTTGATTGTTCATAGAAAATATAATCTCTGAGAAAGGAGCCAAGAGAGATAAATCCACTGGTTTCTCTATTTAATGAATTTTTTTACGTACTTAGGCCTGACAAATTTGTTACCAAATCATATTTAGTACTGAAGGAAACCCGAATGAACCTCTAAAAACTACAAGAGATGTATCGAGGAAAGAATTGGATACGCTCATAAATCATGAATGGAAAAAATATGACATGCTCATAATTATTATCTATGAACTCTTCAAAGATAATGCAACTTACCCTTTCAGCTGCTTCTGCAACTGCTCTCATGTCATGGTTTGTGTGTGCATAGGACACTAACTTCAACCATACAACGCAAGTAAATATCATTAGCGTTACACCAGATGGCACAGCAGAATCACACCTGAATAATATGATAATAATTCAAGCATTTTCATTTGTTTATGAACTGCTAGAATTTTTTTCGAGATATGTAAGCAGACATGAACTGAAAATACTGACATATATTTGGCAAACACAGATTCCCAGGCTTTATGAAATAACATCATGACCAGCACACTACAAACTAAAAACTCTATGCATCCCTTTCACTTCTCTAGCGCTTTCAAGTTATTTTATTTTTATATGATTTTTTTCAGCCTCCAAATTACATTATATCATTGTTAGTCTGATACTGACGTGAATCAGAGACACCAGAATAATGAGCATAATCAATATTATGTCACAGTTAAACAAAGAACTGGACAAAATACCACTTCTGAAACCTCTAGATCTAGCTCAAGTTTCTTCTAGTTCACAAAACCTCTAGATTCCGTTCAAACTTCTTCTAGTTCACAGTATCTCAATGCCCATTCAAGTATCTTCTAGTTCGCACACTCAAAAAAACAGCATCACTAATTTTCCACTGGGTTTACGATAGGAAGTCAAATGTACACATATGTAAGAATGAAGTGAAGACCATTTACAAACAAGGCGTAAACCGACCTGAGAATCACAAAAACCGGAAACAACACTGACGTTGAGGTGATGACGATGTGAAGAAAAATTACAGTCTGCAATGCAAATACAAGGAAAAAGTTAATTTCTTGCAGTTTCCTCGTCATAGAGGAGTTTGAAATGCCAACTTCACTGACACTACTGGGCCAATTACGGCACCACAAACATCCAAGAGGCAAGGCGAGGCAAAGTAATGCAATGGCGTGTTTTTTTTCTAAAAACAGAAAAGTCGTAAACCAAGTACAAATAATAATGCAGAGGTATACAACCTCCAGAACCTAGGAATAGGAAAGACAATTGAGGACATTTTTCTATAGTTAAATTTGTTGGAACTCTTTTAAACTTAGGAAAGGCATTGTGTTAAATGATTTCTCCACTGGCAGAACAAAAAGATATGCCTCTAGGGAATCTGAGAAAATACATGTAATTTAAGGCCAAAGTCATAGAAGCAAAACGAGGCAGTGCATACAAACAGAAGCCACCCAACAATAATCAGCATAAGATAGTATGTGGCCGTGATTTACATACATATCCACTAATACGCTTTTCTTGTACCGACTTTTCAACAACGAAGGCAGCAAGCGGGAATAAAGGAAGGGAGAGACTGCAACCAGAATGCAAATTTTGTGTTAAATCTCATCAAATAAATCAACAGAACATTAAGCAAATAATTTTTCAGCAATCCTAACAGTTGCAGAAACAAAAGCGCAGGAACAATACCAACACATAAGCAGCGGCCAATCTCTCAAAGATGCTGATCTATACCAAAAATCAGAACGCATCAACCAACCATACTGCAAAGGCAACAAGAATCAACAAGCAGAAAATGAGTCACCAAAACTTTAGGCTCTTCACTGGAATGAAAAGTTCAACAAAATTGAAAATGCAAGACAAAGAGACGCACCTTCATCAGATTCTCAATGATAAGCCTGCTGTTCACGGCAACGAGCACTACTATACACAGGTTGAACAATCCGGCATGGCTCTGCCAAACAGTAAACACGGAAACTCAGCGTTATCAACCATAACACCGAACCGCGTAATTTAAATTCAACAATAAACTAAAACTTCACGAAACCGAAGCACCGAAACCGAATCTCGATCATCTCAGCTCAACACAAAACAAAACAAAACAGAACCGAATCACCGATTCACAAACTCAAGCCGTATCAACCTGTTTGAAGATCGCGTCGGAGCTGAGAGGGCTCTCCTTGTTCCTCCGGTGAGCCGGAACGCTGGGACGATAAGCGTACCTCACCGCCAGAGGCGCATCATCCGCCGCCTTACGGATCTTCTCCTCCGCCGCCGGATTCTCTGCTCCGGCGGCGTCTCCGGCCGAAGGCCCGCCGTCTTCGACCAATTTCGAGCTGTGCCTCCTCTTGAGATCCGACGAGCTCTTCGCGTGGGGGCTGTTGGTGTTGCTGGCGGTGGCGCTCGCCGCCTCCGGTGCCTCCTCCGTCGCCATAGCTCACAGAGATCGTCACGAACGTGAACGCGAACTACACGAATCGAGAGAGCGACCAGAAGTTTCTAGTGGAGGAAAATGGATTCGTCGTTGCGATGGAGAGAGAGAGAACTAAATAAAATTTCTAAACGAGGCTCGCGCGAAGTAGCGGCAGATTTTTATTTTTGCTGGAAGCCAGAGAACGCTTCAATGTTATGACGAGGAGATATTTGCGGGCACCGTATCCTCCCTCCAAATCCTAATTACGCCTCTAATCAGTGTTTAAGGGATGCTAATTAATGGAATACCAAATGTGTGTGATTTTGTAATGTGTGTTTTAGGTGAGTGATGATTAGAGCCGACAACTTAATTAAGAACCAGACTGAACCAAACTAATAAAAAAAAGTCATAATTTTATAATTAGGTTATAGTTTTATTTTTAAGTTAACTTTGATTTGGGTATGGTGTTATTATAAATTATTGGTTAATTGGATAAACCAAACCATAATTTTAGTTTGCCGCATGTCATACTCATAACCATCCACGCATCATTCTTCATTCTCACATACGACCTCGTTTCAACACCAGACAAAAGCTTTACGCATCCACATATCTATTTCAATTTCATACATAAATCCCTGAGGTTGTCCAAATCAATTCAGTGAATTTCATCACAGTTCACAACATTCGTCGCTATCTCAGTATGTCCATCGGATCGCATATATCTCCGCAATGAATATGAATTCAACAAGGAAAGAGATTGTGACTTCAGTTTCCTCTTCGATAGTTGGCTTGAGTTCGTGTTTACGGTCTCAAATGGAACGAGAAAAGATGAAGTAGAATATGAATGATAAAGTAAAATATGAGCGAGAAAAAAAATAAACTTAAAATCGGCCCAAATGTCAGACCCATATAATATGGACGGTTTGGTTTAAATAAAAAATCGACACACTTTCTAGTCGGTTCAAAACCAACTACTTAATTACACTTGGTTTTGGTTATGGATTCAAAAATTCTAAAACCAACATTTTTCAGTTTGATTTGAATTTGGACCTTTTAGTTCGTTCACCAACCATGAACAACTCTAATTAGAAGCATGAATATTGTTCAGTTAGTCTCAAACTAAGAATCGAGCTTAATCGTATTAGAAACAAACAAAAAATATGGGGTAGCCACGGGTTCATAACAGGATTCATCATTCTCAATTGTTGAAAATTGGGCCCAAAAACATTATATAAAGGGCGGGTTAGGTTCTAGACTAAGTTCTCTAATTTGGTTTCTCAGTTACATCTGTTAGAAGCGATTGATTCTCAATCGTTGTTGATCATTTAGTTTAACGTCTAAATTAGATTATTTTGATCCGACTTATCAACAAAAACTTAAAATTTGTAATTTTTACAACCCACAGTCGTTTATTTTTTTACTGTAACGAGAGAATCGTTTAATTATGTTATGATTCTGATTCTCCTAAACAATGACCGCTATGAACCATTAAAGAATCAATCAGTCAAGTTGGACACTTATCGCCCTCTCATTCTCTCTCATATGCATCGCTCACCATCGATTTTTTTTCTATTTTTAATATTTTTTTCTTGAATATTACATTACTTTCCCTAACAAACCTTAAACTCATCCCACCCAAATACTGTGCTGAGCCTCAAACCCTGGTCTGAAGTCAATGAGCGAGCAATGTCAACCACTAGGTCACGCTCAAGCTAGTCCTATTTTAATATTATAAACTTTAAGTATCGATTGGACTGCATAATTTTCAATTTCGATCGTTTGTTTATAACTATAATTTGCTATTTTATTGCATGGAATAAAATTGTATAATTAGTCGAAAATAATCTTTATAGGCCTCATTTGGCCCATAAAGCGGTTCCAAAATAAAGATCTAAATTGAAGCCATTCGGCTCGGTTGACGAAAGAGCGCACATATCCATTGACGGTTATAACTGAACCGTCAAATATCTATATTTCCGGTTATACCCTTTCACACTTAAAAAACGCGACAATCTGTTTGATCCAATTCCTAATTGGTTCGGTTCGGTTCCGAACCATGACCAGTCCTACAGCTAACAGATTAGTTCACGAATTAGGCATTCGTTAAGTATATTATTTATTATTTGGGCCAGATTTGAAAGGTCGGCCATGCATCAGTGTCCATGAACAGGGAACACGAGCGAGTTTGGTAAGATTTATTTAAATTATTTAATTTGTGTTTAAAAGGCATGCATTTATTAGTCATGATATACTGGATTTTCTCCCCTTCATTCCATCTTATATGACTGCTACATTGTACTCAACCAGACTTATATATATAATTATATAAAGGTTTGTTTTATTAATTGATCAACGAATGACACCAGTTTGAGCGTGGCCTAATAGTTGGCACTGCTCGCTCTCTAGTTTCAGATCAAGATTCGAGACTCTTGCTAAAGCTGGTCCTTTTAAGACTGACTGGATGTTTGGGGTAGGATATGCCCCCCTTGACTTTGATCGCATTTTATTTCTCGCCGTAAATAAATACCAGTCTACATTTTCTTAAAAAAAGGGTTTGAGGTAGAGATGTCTGAAAATAACTGAATCGAAAAAAATAATTGAATAAAAAAGAATCTTCTTGGTTTGATTTAAAACTGTATCGAACCGAAATTCGTTTAGTTTGGTTTCGATTTATAAAATAAGAATCGATAAAAAACGGATCGAATAAAAAATCGATCAATTTAGACAATGACTTGTTTGAAGTCATTAATTTTCATTAGTTGTGTCTAAAAATATTGGTCCAACAAATAATAAGTTAAGACCGACTCAAAATGTGAGAATTTTACAAAATCGGTTCAAAAAAATTCAATTGAAAACCGGCATGTCAAATAATAAGCCAAAACATTTTAAAATGTGAGAATTTCATAAATTTGGTTCATAAAAAATCGAACCAATTCGAAAACTAATATGTTTAAAACCGAATCAAATCGAATTCTATAGGTTCGATTTTGATTTTCTTAAAACTGAATTGATCAGTTCGGCTCAAAACCAACCACTCAACAAACCATAAACAGCTGAAATTTAAGTATTTAGCACGAAAATCATATAAATAACGATAAATATTGGGGGCGGGGGAATTTCACATATGACATACCTCTCCCGAACTTTTCACGTTTTCCACTTAAATCCCCCGAAAGATGAAAGCGTTTTTTGAACCCTCTAAACTTATCTAACTTCTCACTCAGTCATACATCAATAATTTTTTTGAAAATTCTGTTATTTTGAAAATGACGAAAATTCTTTTGTATTTAAAATTTTAAAAAATATTTTTCACCTTTTTTAAAATATATTTTTTTAATAAAATAAATAAAAAATTGATTTTAGTACTAAAAACAAAAGGATGATGTTTAAAAACCGTTTTATTTATAATATTTGTTTTTCTAAAAAAATGGTTCATAAAAAATAATATTATAATAAGTTTTTATTATTTATTTACTTATAGAAAATATGTTTTAAGAAAAGGTTAAAATTATTTTTTAAAATTTTTCGTCATTATTGAAAAACATTAATAGAATTTTCTTTTAAAATTAATAGATTAGAGTAAATTGAGACTTCTGATAAGACGAGAGTTCATGAAATACTTTTGCTTTCAGAAAATTTAAGTGAAAAATGTAAAATTTTCGGTACATAAAAAATTGGAGTAATGACAGATGGCTACACTCAATTATGTCATTGTTCAAAATCAATACCCCAACTTCAAAATTTTCATTTGGGATACCTCAAGATCAAATAAGCGACAGTTAAACCAACTTCGGTTAAATTTAACTGAATTGGTGTGTTAAAAAGTCTAAAATGCCTTCAATGGTTTTGATTTAAAATCAAATTGGTTTAATAGATTCAAATTCGGTCTAATTGGTTTAATTTGATCTAACCGATTTAAATTAAATTTTTATTACTTTTATTTCATAACTAATAATTTTATCAAAGTATGAAATATCTAAAATACCCCTGAATATTGATGAAATTTTGAAAGTACGTCATTTTGCCCAATTTATTTCTCTTCTTTGATTTTGTTTTATATAACAAAATTGACCCATCTAAAATAGTGAATCTACACTATCTGAAATTAATTAACCAAGGAGACTCAACTCCAAGGGGAGTAAAGAAGCTGGAAGCTCAATCCATGGCCGAGTTCCTTGAGCTGGAGTCCCAAGACGGCGTGCTCATCGCGTGTAATGTCCTCCGAAGCACGAAGCAAGAGTCCTCTTCGGCGGAGTTCGGTGAGGGATCTATCTCCGGCGAGAGAATCGGGCTGGTCTCCGGTGGGTTGGGATTCCCTCCGGCGGGATGGGCTCCAACGACTCAGATCTGGAACTCGAAAATCTTCAAAACGTGATGGTTGTGGTCAGAGGCGACGGTAGTTGTTAAGAATATAAAGTCCCACATTGAAAGAATATGAAATCAAAGGGTTGTATATAAAGGAAATGGTCAAACCCAACTATCAGCTTGAGCTTTTAGTTGTGGAGCCCGGCCCGATATGTGCAGCCCAGTTTTACAGTAGTGGCCGGATAGGACCGAGGTTCTGGACCTCGGGCGAGTCATCACCGCCGTTCACCGATTCGAGTCAGCCATTGGAGGGCGGAAGAGGGGCTATGGTTTGGGGAGGGAGGAGCTTATCATCTCCTTGGTACCGCCAAATTCACTCGCCGCCGCGTCCAAATGTGGGTCTTGTTAAAGGTCTGGGGAGGGAGGAGCC